>JAQFYZ010001247.1:0-25687 GCA_034695085.1 Cylindroiulus punctatus | reverse complement strand
GTACAGCAAGAATCCAAAACAAATCCACTTATCAGCTGTAAAAAGAGTGTACAGATATTTACAAGGGACAAAAGACTACAAGATATTCTACGATCGAAATACAGGAAAGATTGGAGCAAGTACAGATGCAAGCTGGTGCTCTACAAAAGATGCTAAATCGTTTTCCGGATATTGCGTAAAGATCGGAAATTCACTAATTAGTTGGAAAAGCAAGAAACAAGATTTAGTGGCTTTATCAACTTGTGAAGCAGAACTGATGGCAATTTGTGAAGGAATCAGGGAAATCAAATGGATTCAAAGTTTAACATCCGAACTGGGATTTCAGGAATTTTTAAATATTCCATTGACAATTAAGACTGATAGCAAATCCGCTATCAATTGGATCGAAAATTGTTGCCAAAATTCAAGAACAAAACATATTAACAGAAAATTTTATTTCTGCAGAGATGAAGTTCGAAAAGGGAACATTCAATTGGAATTTGTTTCTTCAGAGAAAATGGAGGCAGACATATTTACCAAGAACCTTTCAAAAGACAAGTTGATTAATTGCATTGAGATGTTGGGTTTAATGGATGACTGCTAACTTTGAAATACATGCATGCAAAAGGGGGATTTGTTAGATTTAATAATTGGATGAATTGCATGCACATATTTAGATTGCACATGCATGGAAAGCATGCTGATGTTTAAATTTCAAAACGAAGTTCTGCTGTTAGAACTCAGAATGTTCAGTTGAATAATTTCGGATTGCATTGATGGATGCATTTTATGTGAGCTCCTGAGATTGAAGAATAAAACAGTTTGTTTCAAGTTATAAAACATGGATTATTATAACACTTTGTGAACCATAGGGCATAGCATAGGGTGATCATGGCTGGAGTTGTGACGGAACTTTTTGAATTCTCCCTGTAACTTTTGGAACCTTTGGCGTCTGCAACTTTGTACACTTGTCACATGTTTTCTCTCATCTTCTATCAGCTATTGCTGCTATAGTCTTCAACATGTCATTGAAATGGAAACATCCTATCCTATAATTGCACTAATATTATTACTTTCGGTATAAAAATGCGCAAGTTAAGTAAAGCTTCCATTGGAGCAACCGTTTTCTTTGCATCTAGTCATCCCAGTGAATCTTGTGGAAGCAATGGACTACCTCTGACACCAAATTCCATCAAAATTGTAGGGCGGTTTCAAGTTTTAAAAGCTATTGATCACCCAAACTTATGTAAATATATTTCTATTGCTCGAGGAAAGCAAGGTACGTGTCCCCAATAATTTGATAATGCATTTTGGATTGAAATTATATACATGTACATTATAATAAATGTTGTTTCATTTGAATTGAGAAGAAAGGTTAATCGTTGTCGCTGAGCACCATTCACAGAGTTTATCTGATCTTCTTTTAAAAGACATACCTATTAGGTAAATTCACTGCATAAATATCGAGTAGATGGGCATTCAATTTGGATCAATTTCGTGTGTGCACACTTACTGTCTAATTATGCCAACACTGTTTTCATTTGCAGTTGTGAAAAGCTGCTAACAATTGCTCACAGTGTTTGCCAAGGATTGTCTCATCTCAATATGTTAGGAATGGTGCATCGATGTATTTCCCCAGCAAACATTTTATTGGACCATTTTGTGAGTCTACAAAATTAATACAACATTGTTATTCTTTATTGTCACGTACCTCACGTTTTTCATACATGCGAATATAACCCACATCTGATCATGAAAATTTCAGGATTTGGTAAAGCTTTCTAAATATGGACTTTATCATATGACAGACTATGGAACATGCGTCTCTTTCCCAATTGGGTATGCTGCTACATGTATTTTCATATGACTAGTTGCATATATGTGTTGACAACAATTACAAGTCGTCCTGTTGCAGGATTCCTTCATATATGGCGCCTGAAGTCTTGGCATGTGGGCCTTTAAATGAAGATCATGGAATTTGTCAACCTGTCAACCCATCGTCACCAAACGTTGACACCTGGTCGTTGGGAATAGTCCTGTTGGAACTTGCACTGGTATGAAATGTATATAGACAAATCATGAATCTAATATGTATGTTATAGGAAAATAAGCATCACGAAATGCAATTTACTGTTTCAGGGAACATTTTTATTTAATGGATTATCAGTTGAAAAAATAATTATGAGAATTCTTGGTCTGATCAAAGAAGGTAGATTAGTAAAATTACAGTAATGTAAATTTTCGATTCCCAGTAATTGTTTGATGTTTACAAAGTTTACTTCTCACTGTCTTTAGAACTAAACGAGTCTGCAGTGTATAGATTACTTCAATCAGCCCAGTTAGAGGAAAAGTATAAGGTGGCATAATTAGCAATGTTATTGTTTAATTTTTCAACCTTGGACAAAACTAAGTCTATCTTCAAATATCGATTTAGAAATTGCCAATGGATATAAGGACACTTATCGAAACATGTTTAATAGTCAATCCTGTTCTGAGGTACAGTGCATGGGAACATTAATTGTTAAATAATTTGTGTCGATACTTATTTATAGGATCAAAATACATTTCAGAATGCAACCTAAAGATTTGTTATTCATTCCTGTATTTACATCAAAAGATCTACATTTGGAACCTACTACCCTAAATCCTAAAAGTCAAAGTTTTCCTTCTGTAGAACTTCGTTCCAAAAGCCTAGATTTCCCAGCATTTACTGGTAATTTAGGTGCGAGAATTGTGAATTTATGATTTCCTCACTTTTGACTGGTGACATTTTCCTCCATCCAAGCCTTTTTCATTTCCACCTTTTCAGATGAAGATCATTTAGGCGAAAGATCCTTAGAGGAAGTTTTTTACTTATGGGAATTGGCCGGTGGAGACTTGGATGTGGAAATGCGCCGACAGGGAATGATTAAAACCAAGCCTCCTGTTTGCTGTTTGCCTAAGTATGATCATAAATTAGTAAGTAATCTCTCATTTTTATGTCAATTATATCACATTAGCATTGACATTATTTTTTATATTTATTAAGAATAATTATTGAGGAAGGAGAAATGTTTGGACAGAAGAAAGATCGTGCATTTTTGCTGGATGAGAATGTTGTTGTCTTGTCTTTAGTGCAGCTAAGACAGGTGAGGATTTTGCAAATTTTTGTTGAAATTCAAAATTGTGCATTTATTAATTTGCATATTTTAATGCAGAGATTAAGCAAAATTTCACCCGAAGCATTTTATCCACTAACAGAAACTTTTGAGTAAGTCTTGTTTCTTAATTCTAGTTCCAGTTATAATTTATTTGTATAGCTTATAAGGTGTGTTTTATGTTTAGATCAAAAGCTTATCCAAGTAGTGTTAACAACATGAGTGATCTGACTGAAACTGCTAGGTTGCCATTGGTTATTAGGGAAAAGGATATTGAATATCAGGTATGTTCATGGTTTCCCATGGAAAAGATCATCAACTAGGTCGAACATTCATCTATTGACTGATTTTAAAATCATGTACCTTTTTAGTTTCACAGGATTGTGTTTTATCAGAGACTGCTGTTAGGTTATCCTTACAAACGCCCACATATATGGAAAGAAGCAAGGGTTGATATCCCTCCATTATATCGTGGTCATGTTTGGGCTGTTCTGTTAGATATTGAAGTAAGTTGAACATTTGACCTTAGTCTATGACGAAGTTCTGAATTCAGTCATTGTAATCTGTTAATTTCTAATTGTAGGGTGATATACCTGCTCATTATGATGCGATTGATAAAGAAACTGCTACATTAACAGATCGCCAGGTTAGCTTGTATATCTCTAATGTCTCTGCTGTGTTTGAAATTTTGTCATTTCTTGAACTTTGCTCTAAAAGTGGTTGTTACATTACTCAAAGTGTCTGATTATTTGCACCAATCTATGTCAAAAATTGTGTTTTCATTGGGTTAAAAAATATCTTGGTTATTCCGTGGTGAGCACATCAGCCCAAATAAGACAACATTACAATGTAAATGGTGAACGTTCTGTTGAGTTGTAGATCCTCTTTCTACATTGGATCGAATGTTGAAATTTGAAGTTAAAATTACGCACAATCTAAGGCAAATATTTAATTAAAGTTATTCTTCAACTTAGATCGAAGTGGATATTCCACGATGTCATCAGTACGATGAACTATTGTCATCACCAACTGGTCATATGAAATTCAAAAGACTCCTTAAAGCTTGGGTTATCAGCCATCCACAGTACGTTTATTGGCAGGGTCAAGACTCGTTGTGTGCACCGTTTATATATCTCAATTTTAACGATGAAGGTTAGTATCATTTATTGCCCACAGAACGTTTTATGTTTTGTAAAAACTAATTTTCCAATTTATTTATAGCATTGGCTTACGCTTGCTTCTCTGCCTTCATTGACAAATACTTGTATTGTTTCTTCCTCAAGGATAATTCTGATATTATTAAAGGTAAATTTATTGGTACGAGTGACAGATATTCTAAAGAAACGACCAATTTATGCAGTACATATATCTTCTTTGTTAAGAGTATTTGGCAGTTTTTTCTCATCTGATTGCATTCCATGACCCAGACTTGTCAAATCATTTAAATAGTATAGGATTCATCCCAGAAGTAAGTTTCTATTTTACCATATGCTTTTGAAAATTTGTTCAATTCTTATTTTATGCTCTTCAATAGGCAATTTCTTTCCCTATTAATTTTAGTTGTACGCCATTCCATGGTTCCTAACAATGTATACACGTATGTACGCATTTTACATTTACATCGAAAAACCGACAAACTATCAAGTTAAAAATATGTAAAAATATATTTAAAAATAATAATAATAATAATAATAATATATTAAATTGCATCGATTGAACTTTTTCGCATGATTTTAAGAATAATTGGTTGTGATTAATCAGGATGTGCAGATTTCATTTATTAATTTGCAGATGTCTTTCCACTTCACAAAATTTTTCACTTGTGGGATACTTTGTTACTTGGAAATGCATCATTTCCATTGTTTGTGGGAGTGGCAATTCTTCAACAGTTAAGGGATGGTTTGTTGTCATTTGGCTTCAACGAATGTATCTTGTTATTTTCTGATATGCCTGGTATGTATAAGGAACACTTCAGTGCAAATGTGCACATATATTCCGAGATACTCAACGTTCTCATCACGCGTTTAGAAATCGATATCGAACGATGTGTGAGGGATTCAATTGATATGTTCTGCAAGACACCAGGCAGTGCAACATACCGGCAACATGAAAAACACAAAGTTGTGAAAAACTTTCAAGAACGGGGAATTACAACGTTGTCAGAGATAGGAACAAAAAAGTATTGTAATGAATTGGTGAGTGATCAGTACCATGTTGAAACACGTTTGATACTCAATTTTAATGTTATTCAAGTAATGCTTCTGTTGTATTTGCTCCAGACAATGGATCCCATTAGTCTCGAAGTACTAAAAGCTGAATTAAGTCCGCGTATTTCTGCAGAGGACTTGTTAGAGTTGTTAGATAAAGATCAAGCTAATTTCCGTGCTAAATTGAATCGGGCAAAACCTAAAGTCTTTATTGTTGATGTTCGACCAACTGAAGAGTATCCTTTATCTAGAATCACTATATTTATCTGAATTTTTGGTCTTATATTCTGCTAGTTTCAGAGTGAATCAGTTGCCTTAATATCCAACCAAGATTTGTTAAAGGTGCCATCGCCGAAAGCATCAATATCCCATTCCAAACTGCATTTTTACCGGAAGGAACACTAAACCCTTGCCCTGAAGTTGTGGCCTTAAATTCTCATCGTGGCCGCATCATTGTTGTGGTAGGGAAGGAAAATAACCATGCAAAGAACGTAAGTCTTTCAAGAAAAATTTAATAAATTACAGATGTATATAAAAAGCACATGATTAATATCTTATAAAAAGTTTGCAGAGCAATTAATTCAACTGGGTTTTCCAAGAGTATGTACATTACACAAAGGCATTAGTGTATTAAGGCACACTAGTTTTCTGGTCGTTCCAGCTGCAGAAGTACGTACTCCCACCTGAAAAGGTAAGTTTTACTGGATTAAGACATCCAATTGAATATATAAATTTTAAATGGTATTTCATTTTTACTCACTTCTAGTTTCTAAATGGTTTTTTTACTAAACTTGGCTTTCTCTGAAAACAAATAATAGGAATTTAAATGAAATTCGAGTAAATCTATTATAATTTCGAAATGGAAGTATTGGAAAAATACTTATGGAACTTTATACGCACACTTTTAGTATTTGTATATTTTGGTAATAAACTTGAAGAATCACATGTGTTTGCTTCGTGTAGCTGTCTTGGAAACATTGTTTTCAGAGTTTGTTTCATCTTTTGAATTTCCTGCAATTAACAAAATCACTTTCACATCTTTTTTTTTTTGCAATTTTAGACAGTTATTTGTAAAAAATTAGCCTTGCTTTGAACAACAAATTTGATTTTGTACCTTCCTGTTTTCTAAGAGTTTATTTATATCCTCTGTAAGTATGGTAATTTTACTTTGAAGCTGTTCCTGTTCATTTTTCAATTTCCTGTCAAGAAAATTCATGATATTTAGATTAAATGAGAACATGCCTATTATGGTATTAACTGCTGAGTTTAAAGACAACTCACTCGTTTTCTTCGTTTGATTTTTCTACAGCTGATTTCAAATGCTGGATTTGTTCCTGTTTTGATCTTATGGTTTTGATTAAATATTCGTTAGGCTGATTAACATAATCTAACATTTCTTTCAAACTTGTTGCCTATAAGATGGTATATAAATGGCTTTAGATACAGTGGAAGTTCGATTAACCGTCAGGCTCAGGAATGAGACTGTGACGATTAATCGGAGTTCCACTGTAGTTCCCTTTTTTGTTAAAACTTGAGTAAAAAATGCATCATACTTCTGCTGATAATTCTTTAGTAATGCGTTTTTCGTTCCCCAGATTTTCTTTCAGTAAAATAATTTCTTTTTCCAGATACAGTATCCGCTTGGCTAAATGAAAGCTAAAATATATTGGGAGGAAAAAAATAGTATGACAATACTTCATTCCCACAGACTTCTTTATTGGAAAGACTTTACCTATGTTGCAAACGCCTCCTCGTGGTTGTTGGCATTCCACTAGACTGACCAAAGGTTAGCACCATCTTTTCACCTTCAACAGTGTCTGCAACTTATGATCAAATTAACAATCAATTTGAAGATTTACAAGCGTGATGACTGTAGAAAGCTGTAGCTAGTTTAATGTTCTTTTTCACCATTTGGTAATTATTGTGGCTTTTCATCGCTGATATACAGAATACCATATGTAGCATAATGAAAAAAGAATATGATAAACCCAGGAATTTTGATTTCTATGCCATGAATTTTTTATCTTAAATCACCTGATAATTTTAAGGGTATACTTTAAAAAACTGCTTTACCTTCTGCTGCTTGCATTACAACGTCGTCCAAATTATTTTCGAGTCTTTCATATATGGTCAACTCGTTAGATTTGCTCCGAAACTGCATTTCCAATTCTGCAATACGTTTTTTAGCAGAATTTTCCAACTGATGAAGTTCGCTTTGCAAAATCTATACCAAATATCACATTAATTATCGTAATTGCCGGGAAACATCTGTATTTCAAAATAAAATACCATACTTCCGATTTCTTAAGCAATTTTTCCTTTTCAAGCCCACTATCCTGAAGGTTTCGTTGAGTTTCAGCGAGAAGTGTCTTAGTTTGCTCTAGTTCAAATATTTTTAGAGTAATTTGGCTTTTTAAATTGGCTAGCTGCATACTATCACTACTTTGGATACGTCTTAACCTGTATTTATAAAGAATGCATAGATGCTAAACCGAACTTTATCATTTGCACAATCTATTTACACCACATATCAAAATGCATACTCCTCTAAAATCCCTTGATATTTATTCATGGCTTGTCGTTCAGCCTCTTCTGCTTTGTCTCTCTGAGCCACAGCCAAATCTCTTGAGTCTTTCAAAGATCTGCAAATAGACACATTATTCCCATTTTGAATACAAAAGTACACTTCATAATAAAAACTATACTCTTTCTAAATAAAAAAATATCCCATGCCTTAATTCTTGGTCGCTTATCTCAATTGCTCTCCTGCGTAGTGTTTCAATTTCTGAAGATGTTTTTGCCTGAATTCCTTCTAGTTCATCTTGAAGCTTTCTTTCAAATTCTGATTTGTATAAATCTCTACAAATATGACAGGTTAGCTAACGCAGATTTTGTATTAAATTTAACCTAGCATTAATAATTTACCTTGCACAAACATATTTCTCATAAATGTCCTCACGAGCTTGTGTCATCTTTTCCAGCTGCAATGACGTCTTTGATAAATGTTGTTGCGCTAAGTTGTATTGACTAGAAACTTCAGAGATTTTTCTATTGAGAAAGTCTTTGTCTTGTTGCAATAACGATATTCTCTGTTGGAGTGATGCCTTCTGAATTACAAAACAGATAATTATTAGTGTCTTTTCTACTCAAATGTCGCTTGCATTTATCTGCATTTTTAACCTCGGACTTTATAGCTTCTACTTCCTTCGATAGAGCTATATTGGTAGCTTGTAACGTTGACATGGATTTTTTGATTTCCAAAAAGTCTTCCAAATATTTATCCCTTTCACTGAAAGTATTTAATTGTGCATTCAAAACTGAGTAACTCTTTATTAATTCGTGCATAATTTTAATTACTGAGTGATAAGCAAACCCAGTACTTAATTCAATTGCCTCAGTACCTTCTTAATTTATCGTAATTTTCAATTCTATGATCGCCTGTTAGCAGTTGTGATTTTACATTATTCAATTCGGACGTGACTCTATGATATTTGGATTGCAATTCAGCATGCTGGATTTTTTCTGCATCTAGTTCCTAGAAAATTGAAGCAAGACTTTCAGCATATTATTGCAAATTTCTTAAATTTTATTTTGTGAACCTGGTTGATCACAAATGGTTAACACAAAACACTCATCAAAAACATTCAAAAAGGATTCAAATCAGTCATTGATTATTTTGCAGACACCAAGATAGCATGGACTCCAGCATATCATTGAATTTATAAACGCTTCCATCGACCAGTCAGTGTTGACCCTTTGTGATTTTGCAACTCGTGTCAAGGAAAGGCTATTTACCTCCGTTAAATGTTCGTTATTTTGTTTAAAATTTGCGTTTTCATTGGTACAGCGATTCAATAGGACCTTCACTTTATCCAGTTCAGCTTTATAGCACCATACCATTTCATAAATTTTTCCCTGCAATAGAATAAGTAGAATAACTTTTGACGTTTGGACTATTATAATAATCCTGTGACTCGTAATCATTTTGAGTACAATTCAATTTGGGAAATGTGGTGTCACACCGGTGTGCATGTACTGCGTGAGCTTACCGCTACATAATCACGCAAAGACAACTGGCTTTCATCCTGCATTTGCAAGTGGTGAAATTCCTTGTCGGTGAGCTCCAAGTTACGCAGTGACTGCCGAACCTCAATCGCTTTCTCGTGCAGCTTTGCGTTGGTCTCCTCCAGCTGTTTTTGCTTTTCTAAGATCACTTTCATTTCTAATCGTGTCTTCTCTAGTCTGCCCTTCGCCTCGTCTTGTTGAATTTGCAACTGAGATTCCAGTCTAGCCTGCAAAATCTCCTTCTGGTACAGAGCATCAGCTAACTTCTCCTCCAGCTCCTCTCTTCTGGCCATGAAATCTGCTTTCAGGTTGTCTATAACTAGCGTCTTTTGCGATAGCTCAATTTTGACTAACTGCAGATCATGTCGAAGAAGCTGCTCGTGAAGGCGCTTCCTTTCGAGTAAGTTCGAAGATTTAGGAAAGAAATCACTTTCATGCGACAATGTCAATGTCAAATCAGTAGGCACAGTTGTTTCTATGCTCATTTCCTCCGACTCAAACTCACTGCTCGTCGTCGTTTTTGACGTACTTGTAGTCCCATTGGAAGCCATTGTGTGTCTGTATAAATAGGGCTTTGCTTCTTTTTAGAAATAAAAGAATATACCGGCGGTACTCAACTTCAGATGTTACAAAGGTTTAGGCATGGCTTCGACACCTTTCTAAAACACTGGAATTACACGTACGTTATTGATTCCAGAGCATCCATACTGACCAGAGCTTCTGTTTACAAATTACAACTGAATTGCCCGGTTGATCGCCCTCTAGTCACAGCGCCCCCTAGTGGTGTAACTCCATGTAAACTTCGTCTGTTTTCGATATTTACTATTCTAGCCAATCAGAGAAGCCCACGAGGTCGAAAAAGTGGCCGGTCATTGTAGTGATCTGTAGCATCAGCAGGTTTGGAAGTTGTGTGTATGGTAAGCAGTTTACGCATCATTTTATAAATATAATACGTGAATAGATAGTGTTAATTGGTAGGGCCTGAGAGCCCTAGCCCCAATTGGATTCTTAATTTATTTGCGCCAAGAAAATAAGGGCTCTTTGCCATCATAAGCCTATCGTATTTAGGGCCAGGCATGCGCGATTGTTCAATTTGTTTTTGCTGAGCGTTTGTTGTGTCGTACGATTGTAATGAATGGAATTTAGCCGAATTTAGCTATTTACAGCTGTTTTGGGTGGGTATTTTGTAAACAACAACGCATCGGTTCTTCATTAATTAGTAGGATGGTGCTTGTGGATGCCTTTGGATGCCTCTGGAATAAAATCAATTAAAATAAATGTACAGTGTATATGGAAGTATACTCTGGTAATTGCGCCCCCTAATTTGCTCCCAGTAATTAAATTAATGTTCTTGTTGTACCAAATTGCCAGCTTCAGTGATTGAGGTGTTGGTTGGACATTTCGTTTGACCTTTGAACTGTGTTATTGTTTTGCAGAAAATGTCTGTTATGACTCAACGACAGCTTCGCACTTGCCTGTGCTTATTTTTACTCTTGGAAAGTTTCTCAACGATCTATTCAAACAGCGACGCTGTTGATGGTCAAACTGTAAGCTAATTACAATGTATATGTACCTATGAAATATCTGTCTGTCCAAGTTCAGTGTCGTTGTTGGAGGATATTTTATATAGAAATGGTGGGAAATGCGAACTTGAAGTCTTTATATATGCTATGACAACAATTAAATAGAGATTGTGACTTTGCCCCGGACCCTCCCCAGAATGAACGTTGTTATTGTGAACCAACATATGGTGTTGTGGGACTATCTGATATGGCCTACCCAGTGCATTTATTTTTGAATAAGACTTGGCAAGTAATGTTGACCAAACTCCAGTTATTTTTCATATCTGTTTTCATTGGTCCAATCTAATGTTTGTGATGTTGAAATCATGATCATTTTTCAACATTGACTCGTGGTGTAGCATTAAGAATTGAAAATGTTTTATGGATATTCCACAACTCGTCTATCAATATGATATGTCTTGCTTGTGCTTATTTACACAATGATCACGTTTATCAGTTGGTTTAATCCTGACTGGCATAATGATGAGTGAAGTGCTGTGTGTGTTTTGTGTCTGACAACACAATGCAGTTCAAGGATATGTACATTCAAGTGTTGGTGTCAGTGGATTAAATTGTTCGGTTAATATTGTCCTTGGTTATTAATGGGAACTGAGTTAAGGCTACTGTAATTTATTTTAGTTGGTCACAAAATGTGTGTCAGCTTGAAGCTCGACATTTAGCTTACTATGTAGTTCGTAACATTTCAACAAACTTTTGTTGACCTTTGTAACAACTTTTTTAATGCAATATTAGTTCTTAAAAGTATAATTTTAATTTATACAGGTTATCTCAACAGAAATCATAGAAGATGCTTTTGTCTACGTCACTCCTAATCCATCAGGTCCTGTCCACTTGGCAGAAAGTTTTGATGACCATGGTGCATTTAAGACTAGGTATTGTCTATATTGTCAGTCACGTAACAACACAGGTTGCAATATAAGATTGACTGTTTCCCCTGGCTGCCATTTTTGTTTTAAGTTTTGAGAGTGTAACATTTTGCAATTATTGTAAACATAGATGGGTAATATCTGGTGCCAAAAAAGATGATACCGATGAGAATATTGCCAAATATAATGGTAATTTTTCTCTGGCAATATGTATTGGAACGTTTATGAGTTTGTCAAACATGTAACTCATTGTTCAGTAATTCGGTACTTTTACAGGTGAGTGGGCCATTGAAGCAGCTCTTGAGAGTGGATTGAAAGGCGATTTAGGATTAGTATTGAAGGTGGGCTCTTGATTTTGACTAAACGCTTATAAAATTTACTAAATTAATGTAATTATACTGAATTTTCGAATTATTTTTCTTGTAGTCTAAGGCAAAGCACCATGCTATTTCTGCAAAACTTAATAAGCCTTATGTATTTGATAAGAAGCCTCTAATAGTGCAGTAGGTTGCATTTCATATTCTTTTTAAAGCGGGTTAAAGATTGGTTGTGTTCTTCTTTATAATATTCTTGCTTTTAGGTATGAAGTGAATTTTCAAAATGGGCAAGAATGTGGAGGTGCTTATATTAAATTGCTCACTGATACAAAAGATCTAAATCTTGTGAGTGCATTTGGAAATTCCTGACCGTGGTTCATAAAGTCAATTAAAGAGTTATTTTCATTTTTTGAATTCTACGTTTACGTTTATTTACAGAAAAATTTTCGTGATAAGACACCATACACAATTATGTTTGGACCAGATAAATGTGGTAATGATGCAAAGGTAAATTGATATTTTTTTTTGTTAACTTTAGTATTGGCTAATTAGATAAAGTTGCAGTTTCATTTGGCTTATGACCCATTCAGACCAGCCCGAAATCTAGTTAATTTACCTATTTGAGAACCTCCTGGACTCGTGCTCTCGAATAGGTAAATTAACTAGATTTCGTGCTAGTCTTAATGGGGCATCAGATCAGTTTGTGAACTATAGTAGTTTTTCCTCTTACTTTATTCAGTTACACTTCATATTTCAACACCGAAATCCGATAAACGGTACATTATCTGAAAAACACTGCAAACGTCCTACTGGAAAAATTGATGATTTTTTTAAGGATAAGAAGCCTCATTTATATACATTGGGTATTTAGAAGACTTTCAGATTTGAAAAGGATTGCATTGAGGAATGAAACCTAATTTTTTCTTTGTGTATTATCGACAGTGTTAAATCCAGACAATAGTTTTCAGATTCTTGTCGATAATTCTGTCGTCAATGAAGGAAATCTGTTGGAAGATTTTACGTGAGTTTTTATACTACTGCCATGGATATTCTTTTTAACTTTGTCTAGCTTCTGTAACTTATTGACGCTTGGTTTTATTATTATTATTAGCCCAGCTGTTAATCCTCCAGAGGAAATAGACGACCCTGAGGATAAGAAGCCAAAAGATTGGGATGAACGAGAAAAGTAAGCTACGTGTAATCATCTGCGGCTTATATAGTAACATACTTATTGAGTTAGTGATAATTTGTTTATTAAATTTTGAAGGATCCCTGATCCAGAAGCCAAGAAGCCAAGTGATTGGTATATAATGCAATTCTTAAAGGTAATGATAAGCAGTGAATTGGCTTCTTTTATTAAATCTGTTATGTTATAGGGATGAAGATGCTCCTAGACAAATTCCGGATCCTAGTGCAAAAAAACCTGATGATTGGCTAGATAACGAGCCTGAAAGCATTCCTGATCCTAATGCCGTGAAACCGGATGACTGGTTTGTTAATTACTGCCATTTTGTGCTCTTCTATACTTGGTCTAACATAAAGTCAAATTTTGTTTTGTGATTTTTAAAGGGATGATGAGATGGATGGAGAATGGGAACCCCCACTAATAAGTAAGTTTTTTATACATCAGAGCAGGTTTGGAAAGATCTCGATTATAGTCTGACCACATACAGAATGAACTGGAAAGTTCAAATTAACCAATGAGATGGAAAAACTGGTTTTGAATAAATCTTGTCAGGCCATTTCAGCTGTGGATGACAAAAAATTCTCCCCTCACCTTCACATCGTGACTGCCTTGTTTGCTTTACCATCTCCTGTGCCAGGGAAACTAAATCTATAAGCTGAATCTCACTGATTGGCTGTCCTCAAGTGCATTCAGTGTGTGGTCCGACTATAATTTATGCTTATATGTGATAACTTATTCATCCCCCATTCAGGCAATCCAAATTGTGAGAAGGTTGGTTGTGGTGAATGGAATGCGCCATTGATTGATAATCCCAATCATAAGGGAAAATGGTATGCACCAACAATTGACAATCCAGATTACCAGGTTCGGCCATTTTCATTCGATGGTAGACATTCTCGGCTGCCTTAATTATGCTATTTTGTTAATCTCTGTGTTTAAATTTAATTATAGGGAAAATGGAAAGCTAGACGAATCCCCAATCCTGACTATTTTGAGGATAAAAACCCATTTAAAATGGCTTCCATTGTAAGCATTTGAAATACTGTAATGCATTCATTGATAAATCGTATTCTTAACTTCTTGAATTTCTTTTAAGGGTGCAATTGGACTTGAGTTATGGTCTATGTCAGATGGGATTTATTTTGACAATATCGTCATCACCGATAACAAGCTAATAGCTGATCAGTGGGCAAAAGAAACTTTTGAAATCAAACGAATGAAAGGAGAACAAGATGCGGTAATGTGAAAATGTTCTTTGCTTTCTTGATAGTCATGTTTTTTGATTAGAAATTATCAACTGTTTTGATCTTACACATAGCTAGATGCAGCAATGATATGCCTCATTTTTATTCCCTTTGCAACCTTAATGTGCATGTTCTTTGCATAGCTTTCGTTTTGGAAAATGTTCGGTCATTTGGCCAAGACCCACCCAATCCACGTTTGGCTGTTGTATTTTGTGTATATCGGGGTGCCAATTGTCGTCTATGTTAGATATGTGCAAAACAGGGTAACTGAGGTAACTGTTTGCAGTATTTGAAATGCTGCAAAATTTGGCCAAGTGCCACCAGATTTCCCATGAATGCGTTCCTATAGAAGTGGTCAATTGTTTTATTTGCTTTCCTAAATTTGAATATTTAGTCCATTTGTTTTTCTTGTTATCACATTTTTTGTTTCTTAGTCAATTATTCCTCCATTATTTCTTAGGAAGGTCTGATTCCTCGCTTACTCAAGTACACAAATAGTCATCCGTGGCTGTGGGCAGTCTATGTAGTTGTAATTGGATTACCTGTAGTGCTTATTTTTGTTTTTTGCTGCTCCTCCTCTGAGGTAAATTCCTATCCTAAAATATGATTATAGCAGTGAACGTTAGACCATCCCAGATTCAATCTTTACTTCATCAGTTCTACTTTTTTGCAAAACGTATCTTGCCATGCACACAAAAAACATGCAACATAATTGCAGTAGAAATGCTCGTAGTTTAAGAAAGAGTCCCCATTTCTTTGTTTGGACAATTATTACAAAACGTAGAACTTATGTTGGTATTTTGAAATGGAACAGTTCAGTTTACTGCTGAAATCATTTAACCATTCGTTCAAGTAAAATTGTACACCATCAATAGCATAAATCCTGGTGCCAAAATTTTATTAGTTTTGTGAAACAATTTTAAATAAGTCAGGTTATTATCACAAATTCGTTGTATTCTTTCATTGAATCATACATTTACCAAATGCCTGATCACATTATTTGGTCTATTTATAAACATGAAAATTTTTGTTTGGGATTTTTGGCTGAAAATCACATGACATGAAAATAAATTTTTTATAGGTGGTGAACAGTTATATCTTGAAGATGTTGTTCTTTAAAAATTCACTCAAAATAGAGCAGACTTATACATACATCCGTTTTTTAGGAGAAAAAGCAACAGAAGAAAGCTGCTAAAGCCAAAAAATCTGATTTATCTTCACCTGATGATGAACCTGAAAACATGGAAGAAGCAGATGAGCTCGTGGAAGGTACTTTTGACTTGGTGGAATAACCCAAGATAGTGTTTAGAAATTATAAGCCTGAGTCTCATTTTTTTTTAGAGCAAGATGGCAAAGCAGGTGGAGATAGTGCAGCTGGTGGTGATACAGTAGTAGAATCTGAAAATAAAGAGTCAGAGGATGAGGAAGAAGAGGAAGATGATGCAAGCAAGGAAGAGGAGGATGAGGAAGTAGATGCAAGCAAGGAAGAGGATGAGGAGGAAGTCGAGGCAGAAAAGCATAATGATGAGGAGGTGAGAAATTGTTCAAATCTGAAATATTGTAATCTGTATATAGCCTGCAACGCACCATTTACAACTTAAGAATCCTATTTGATTTGATTGAAAGAAATTGCAGCTTTTATTTTTAATTGATGCAAAGTACGAATTTGATTTGCTGTGTGATGTGTGTGCTCATATACTTCTCTGATTTATTAAGCAATCTGCTGGTGAACCAAGCGGGACACCTGGAAGGTGAGTTTCACTCTGAAACCTTTGAATTATTTGCTTCACAAATGTTTGTGGTTGAAATGCATAATTCTTCCGAGGGTGTACAACATTGATAGTGAATTTGTAGACAAATTTAATGTGAAATTCACATTCTGTATCGCCAAATGAAACTTAAAATATTAACGCATTACGGTGTTTCGATTTGCTTGCAGGTCACCACGCAGAAGAAAGGCTAGAAAAGACTAACGTTTTATTTAAGTTCTTCAAATGGCAGGCATATGTTAAATCCATCCGGTTATTAATAATCCACTTTCAAATGGATTGAATGAAATAATCAGTTGTGCAGATACCAAGAGGATTACCAATATCAATCACAAGTAGGCCTAGTTCTTATAGAAGAGAGCAAATTTATCCTAGTGATTCTGTCTCACATGTGTACGTTTCTTTTATAATTTCTCTTTACCTTTATACCACCGTTTGAGTATCCAAAATAATCTCATCAGTGCGTTAACTGACATTCTGTTTAGTGGCAAGATTGTGCTTTTATCCAGGTTTCAAGAACTAATACAGTGCATTCCACTTGGTGGTCAGAGGATAAAATGCTTATTGTTGCGATTTTTTGTGCAAGCAATGTTTAGCTTTTTTACCCTTATCGTTTTTATCTAAACGTTAACACCTATTCGGATTATTCTGCTCTCGGCTTTTTAATTGATGATGAAGACACAAGATGGGACGAAAAATTGTTTCTTTAATCTCAGTCGACGCTTGATTGATGATTGAAATGGAAACTACTTTGATAGAAAGCTCTGCATTCGCTCTTTAAATGTATGCCTTTTCAAACCTCATGTGCCTATCATATTAAGTTATCTGCATCTTCCTCCCACCTCAGTGATAAACTCTTTATGGATTACGCCTTTACAGTTAGGCCAAATTTAAATTAGGATTAATTTTGTCCATTTGCTGAATGTGTATCCCTATATAACCATACTTGTTTAACCATTCATCTTTATTTATTAATGCACAAATGATACCCTGAAGATGTGCATGGAGCATCTTACCTGGGTGTTAATCTCCTTTACCATCTACATACCTTTTTAGTATTTGCAGTTCAAGCATAATTTTGTAAAGAGCAGTTATGGGATTGAATCTGTTGCTGCACCATATTGATCTAAACTTGCTCAAGATCAGCATTATTTTGGTGCAAAAATTATTACAGATGCAAACAGACTGCTCCTATTTCTCATCTCTTGTCGTTTTGTTCAAAATTGATTAAGTGGAATGTACTGTATACGTTTCTTTCTATTTGGAAAGTTGTGAGCTAACTTGGTGAAAATCTTGAAAATTCGCCAAGACATTTATATTTAACGCCAACATACCATTTTAGTACTTGCCTTTCAGGCATTTGTGTGTTAGCTCCTATTGGATTGAATCTGATGCTGCACCATATTGGTCTAAACTTGAAAGTGACAGTTATATTTGTAGTAGGGTGCAATGGTTGTTAACATATTCTAGTCTTATATTCACTTCTGAGACTTGATTGTCATAAAACGTTCACTTGATATTTAATTACATGTTACCAGCGAGTTGTTTTATTCATGCAGGATATGAATATTGGTACAACTAGGGGGAATTTCGAGACATGAATTTTGTTCGATGTTGATCGAATTTATTTCATATTCCTTTGCCTGTAGTGGGAGACAAAAATGCAAATGCCACGTGCATGGATTGCAGTCTTAAGATTAAAAGATGACCCAAAACTGATCCTTACATTATCTCATGCTTATCCCTTTGTAAAATTACTGGGCAAGGTGCATATCCAAAACTCGACATAAGAATTTTCATTGTACTTTAGTTATCAATCATCATTGAAATACAGCCCATAACTATGTTTTTTGAATCTGGCCAATGTCAATGACTGGTTAATTCGTAAGAGTTGCATAGAAAGATTGGGATTTGTGGATTTATTTTCGTTATGAAAATCTGAAAGGCAAATCAATTCCAATAAAATGAATCCTACTGTTTGGCAAGTTTCTGTTGGTATGTTAAAATTGGGAGTTTTCATACACAATGGTAATCATGACTGAACATTAGATAGGTTCTTAATTTGTCAATTTTATCAAGAAGGATCAAATCAGGCTTCCTTAGAAATCTACATTTTACTTCATACAGTACATGTTTACATGGAACCAATCAATGCACAAAAATTAAATAAATCACGCATGTGAACGCATTTTATGTACATGTACATAAAATTAATCATAATTTTAATCACCAAAAAATGGAACGTCATCTTTGGTAACTCTAAAACTGGGATGACGCGATGGCCAAAGAACAAATTCATTTGTACTAACAGCACCTGTCCAAACGTGACAAGAATGTTGCGATCAGGCGCCATTTTTCGAATGTGTACATGTATGTGCCGTTCCTTGTTTCGGTCAACACAAATAGACGATTCTGGCTATTTTGCAACATCATCTAAATCAGTAAGAAACTTATGCACTGGTGACTAATTTTATACTACCGTGATTTTTCGTCCCATGTCAAGTGGTATCAACTGATATGGACTGAGATCAAAATCAAAAGATCAGGGGTATTAATTATACACATGTACATCTATTTTGACATTTTTATTCATTAATTAATGCTACTAGTTCTTCAACTTCTTCTTGCAGTTCTTCAGCCATCTTGATTAAAGCGACCTATGAAGTATAAAATTAAATAAGGTAATCTCAAATAGTTTGTTATTGGACATTCGTTGTATAAGTTGGAATGATTTAAAAATATCATCTCGCCTTAGCAGCTTCAACAATTTCTGTAGCCACTTTTCGAGACATATGTTCTATGGTTTTTACTAATACTTCTGGGTCAGCTTGGGCAATGGTTTGTATATCTTTGAAGCCTGCATTGTATAAAAGACGTGCTCTGCCCTTCAAATTGATATATTGAAAGAAATTAGTCCTAATTTCACATCCTCATAACCCAACAAATGCAATGGATCAATGTTACTTTTTTTATATTAGGCAGCTCCATTAACGGAATTAATTCCATATTCACACAATGTGACAACTGCTTAGTGAAGTTGAGTAGGAGATCTTGGTATGCCCAAAATTCCTGTATTTCCTGTAATAGAAGTATGTGAAAATTAGTGTAAAACTTTGGAATGTTTGTTGAATAAGCCTACATGTAGTATATTTTAAAATCAAATCACCCGACAAAAATACAAGATGCTTGTTGCAAAACTGGCAGTGCTCATTAAAAGATTTTGGATATGACCCCGAGGTAACTGGAACTTTTTTCCTACTATCCAAATTGATTGTTGCTGCCATAAGCAGTGTAGAATTAATGTCAGATAGAAACGGCGAATGACATATTCACTGATGTGCTTGTGAAAAGTTAAAAAAAATGTATATGAATTTATGAAGCTTATTATAATTCACCAGCAATTGATTGAACTTACAACAGGCTTTTTTCCTATAACGATTTTCATCATGCAAGCTTCTGTAATTCCTAAATGGACTGCAACTGCAGTATTTTCAGGGTCAAGCTTCATATACTAAAGTTGCAAAAATACAGATTGATATTATAGTATTGATAAATTAAATTACATATTTTTGTTGTCAACTTTTGTGTTGTTTCTGAATGAGGCCAATCTGAATAAATTTGCTTCAGTTGGCAGGAATACAGAAACATCTGTTTTTGGTGCAAGCTTAAGCTCAGTACTATTTGCTTCAAGTAAGGAGATCAGATTTGCACCTAAATATTAAGCATTAGTCATAGATGAAAGATACTTACGAGATCATAATAGATTTGTGGATTTGGTGATATTGCATCCATCATTTCATAAGGAGTGACTAGATAGAGCAAATGCAAGTGAGCATTTAAAACCAATGCTTGTAAACCTTTTTTTAGATCTTCATATAACTGACTGGCATAGTCCAAGTCAATCGAACCTAAATTTCAAATTTTCAACAATGATCAAACTGAATTAAAAATAACCCACATGTAAATCGTTGAATGTTTACAAAAATTGCAAAACAAAATTACCTTTAAAAGTGGCTTGACCTAATTTACTCACTTCCAGAGCACAATTTCTTTGTAGGGTATTATTATTCTGATCTCCAAGTTGAGTACATCGTATCAAGCCACTCTGTTTTAAGGCCTGAAGTGCAGCCATTATGCATACTCCCATACTTTGATCTTTCAAGAGGTTTTCCTTTTGAACATGCATCAAAGATTTAGAAACCAACGCCAATGCATCGGTTTCGTTTCTAACAATCTAGAAAAATGATTAAACCATAAAATTTACCAGCAGAACAAACAAAGACAATAGAAATATGCTTACTTGTAAACCAATAGCACTAAGAAGAAGCATTTTCAATCCTTTTGCATTATGTTGCAGTAATTTTGAATTGCTGTGCTCCAATTTTTCCCGTAGAAGCTTTCTTATCTGAATGAAAGATATTTTGATAATTTATTTTCTGCAATTTTACATGCCATGATACATGTATATTCAAAGAAACAACACCATTTCTTGTTCCCCAGATTGTATGATGATTATGCTTTCACCAGTTGTATCAATCCCAGCTCGTCCAGCCCTGCCAGTCATTTGCTTCATTTGACCATGACTTAAAAACTGAGTTCCGATTCGTGATGAACGCAGAATCACCCTTTATTGAAAAGGTAAATCAGATAAGCGGATCTTCCTAATCAGTTTAAAAAAATAAAAAAACATTCACCTTTTAGCTGGCAAGTTGACCCCAGCAGCTAATGTTGAGGTGCAGCAGAGACACACCAATGTCCCAGCCATATATGCCTCCTCTAATAGGATGCGTTCCTCTTGAGTAAGTCCACTGTGATGATATGCCACACCATAGGGAATTGTTCGCTGAAGCACTGGACATATTTCTCCATTAGCCTCACCCCGTATTGCATCGAGTAGCGCCATCTTTTTGCGAACCTTGTTTTCCTTGAATGATCTATATTGAAAAGGAAAGAAAGTGTGGTCAAAAGTCATCACTGCACTAAGTTTCTAAATCGACCCTTGCGGACACTAAATTTCTATGAAATACCAGCAGTCGCTTACGGTGGCATTAGTTTGCATATCAATGTAGCTACGTTCTCACAGTTTTTCTTAGTTGGACAAAAAACGAGACAGGAATTTTGTGGCACAACTTCCATCACTAATCCTGTGATACAATCTGGATCTTGTTGCCTTGTTTCAGGCGTGTAGATCTACGAAATATAAGATTTGTCCACTAGTCAGGTTATGGAAAGAGGGTTCGATGGTATACTGGGTGGTTCGTAAACTAACAATCAGAACTGCTATGTGGTTCACCTTATGTAAATCATCAAAAACTCTGGTTTTCTTAATGAAATCCTCTTCAGTTTTCGATTCAGGATTGACAGAATAGATGGTATCACCAAGTTTTATGTACTCTTTAAGCTCGACCTAAAGAAATAGAGATAATATGTTGCTATGCAATATGTTGATAAATGTCACATTTTTTTTTTGGTTAGTTCCTTACTGGGCGAAAATTTCCTTTATAAACGTCGGCATCTAAGAACGTTTGCAGCTCTCTGATATTTCCTAATGTTGCACTCATGCCAATGATCATTGTTTTTTCTGTAATTGGACATTACAGAGATTTTAAGAAGACATGTTGCAGTTGTAACAATTAAAATCAATGCAGCAACCCTCTGATACACACGTGAAGAAAACATAAGCTTTGTTAGTAAATTCTCCAAAATACACCCACGGCCACTATCCTCTCCAATCATGTGAAGCTGTTGTAGAAAAGTACAACTTTGTTACACATGACATGAACGGTTGCCACGAACAGATTTGTAACTCAATCCTTACTTCATCAACAACCACCAAACCTAATTCCCCAAGCCTTTTTTGCTCCAGTAGACTATTGACGAGAGTGTGGGCTTTTTCAATGGTAGCAATGTAAACGCAATGTTTCTTTCGATGTTTTTTTGGAGGAAATAGCCCTTTACTGCCAGAATATTCTTCCAAGTTGAAATTCAGCTCTACGGCAAAATTATTCATGGTTCGCATCTGAAAACAAACGTATGTGATCATCAACTATATGCGATTATCATTGCATGCATATAGATGAGCACAATCCCAGATACCTTCTCTTGCACAATTGAAACGTATGGTAGAACAAGTATGACATCTTTCTCCATACATAAAACTTCGCGCCAAATCAAAATTTCAGCAACCAATGTTTTTCCGCCACTTGTTGGCAAAGAATAAATAAGGTTTTTTCTAAGTTGAATGGCTTCCAGTTTCAGACATTCTTTTTGCCAATCTTAAAAAATGAACATAATTATTATAGTTGTTAGACTACGTAAGATGGCCTACACGGTGTGCTTTATGCTATCATCCTACCATAAAGCTGTTTGATGCCTTTGTATTTTTCAAGCAGGGGCTGCACATGAGGAGGCAATCCATAGAATGTGGTACAGTCAAATTGAGAATCAACATCATTGATGAAGGCTGCCTCACATAGGGCCATTTCTAAACTCTGGGTGTTTGCAGTCATTATTAATGGCTTTATAAAGTCTTGATTTATGAAATTTAACTTGAATCGATCCATCATTTTGCCAGCAATGGTTTGCTTTTCATTCTGGCCTGACAAGTTGAGATTCACTCGACCAGCACCCCATAGCCCTAGTTGGCTATATCTAGCCCTCGCAGAAAGCCTTGTGTTGTCCAAGTTATCACACTGCATGGGTGAAGAGGTAGACCTAGCTGTCATACTGGCATTTTTAAGTTCAACATTTGAACTTCCGAAAATTGGCGACAAAGGTAGTCCAGGTAGTACGCTGTCAGTTGTAAAGCCAGACTTATTCATATTTGTCTGTGGGCTGAGGGGTTTTTCGTTTGGGGGCTGTTGTTCTTTGATTTGAAAGTCAGTGCCGTCCATTGATTCGTTGGGGCATTCATTGTGAACCACTCCATGACTGACGTCCTTCCTGCCCCTCAAGTCTAATTGAGATCCAGATATATCATTCAGCCAGCTTTCCTCTTCATCCCAGTGATCATTAGCGTGCAGCACACTCTGTTCTTTTGACATCGTGCACTCATTTGAACTTTTAGCTGCAAGTTTCGGCGAGCGAGGCTGATCTTTCTTGACCTGTGAGTTTTTTGATTTCTTATTCAAGTGTTGGCACTCGTTCATCAAGACTGTCTCGCAAGATGAAGATGTGAATGAGTTCTTAGAAAAATTCGTGTCTGCAGTTGACAGCTGATTTTGGAAGATGTTAACTTGCGTGGACGATCCAGGTGTTGCCAAGCCATTCTGAAAGGATTCATCCACTTTTCTACATTTGACCCTTTTCAGACCGCTTGGTCCTCTACAAAGGCTTAGGTTAGTTCGTTTTTCCGATGAGGTATTCATTGATTTCTCGCGTTAATTTCGGGCTAAGATTAACTAGTTCTTTGATACCGTACCAGTCATTTTTTAGAAATCAGGTGCTCGAGTCGTTTTTCACAACTACTTGGTTTTTCCACAAGTTATAGACATCCGACATTTTACAAAGTTTGCGCCTATAGTCTATATCAGCGCATGCTCAGTACCCAAAATGATTTCGGACCTGACATATATGGCCAATCAGAAGGCTACTGATTGACGTGACTTCTGAAGTGCATCCTTGTGTCGCGACTTCGCACGCATCGTGGGAATTTGGTTGGAAAATCAAATCTATAATTTGAATCGCTGTAATTTTGGTGGAGATCAGTTTATTCTTTTCTTGGGCAGACTAAAGGTCATATTTACAAGGTCAAGCTTATCGAGTACTTCCTTCAGGTATACAGTATTTTTATTCACTCTTCGTCACCTTGAGCCAATAGCCAGCATCCATGAGGATAGTGATTTCATAATGCCCGCGGCCGTTCAAAACTATCGAGAGAATGTCCCAAATTCTACGTCTCTTGTTTCGAATGTGTGACTTCGTGCACCACTAAACTTAGTAAGTACAAATCTGTACAATCTCAAAATACGTGATCCCATGGCAACGCGTCGAACTACATATGGTCCATCCCCTAAATCCTCGCCCAATTGCGACGCTTTGTTTACAGCAGGGAAATTCAAGACAAGCCCATTATTTATTTTATCGTGCCAGTTGAAGTGACTCGAGTGCTAAAGCACAGTTGGCACTCTAGTCTAAAGTAATTAACTTTGCAATATGATACGCGTTGCACAGAAAACGCAATTTTTAGCGAGGCATATACAGTGTTCGTCAAGGCATAGGTTAGGCTATTACTAGCTGTAATTGGTTCTCAAATGCAGCTCTTGTATGCTCTGGATCGAAAGTTACCCAAATTAATTTTTAAACTGTTTTTGCAGGTATTTTACTGATTATTCGTGTGCCCCAAGCCAAACAGGATTAAGCTACAGCCATGGGGCATCATCAGTTCCTATGCTCGGATCCACCATGAGCAAGTTAATCGATGAAGTTGCTGATAGCTACGGTGAAACAAGAGATGCTGTGGTTGTTTGTCATCAAGGTATCTGCAAGAATTTCATCCAGCTTCGCAGTGATGTAAGTGTACTGTGCATACTGTGCTGGGCATGCGAATTTACATTTGTCGAAGTTTCGTAGGTATATATCTACGCGTGTCTAATATTGAACGATATCTCAAAAATCATATAAACCATATAATCACATAAGCCTGGAACTAATCTTTTGCATCCTAATTACATACATAACCTTGACGCAGCTCTTGGTATTGATTTATGTTTGTTTATCATAACCTGCCAAGATTTTAAACAATAAACCTTGAAATAATTTAGGTTGGGAATGGCGTGTGATAAATTTTTGCCATATACAGCGGTTTGAAGGCCGGTTCTAACAAATTATAACATTCAGCCAGGTATAATGTAGTTAGTTTACACTGAATTTCGATCGCAGTGCATGTTGCATATGTCTGTCAAGGCTGTTCAATTTTATTTACATGTATATTCCCATATCTACTGCAGTAACCTAGAAGCTATAGTGTCCTGAATTGATACTGTTATTCTAACTGATATAACTTCTTGCATTGGAAATTCTGCAATATTTCTCAAAGAATTCTATGACCTGTACAAAACATGGGCAATTTGTCAGATGAAGAACAGGTGCCATCGAGCCATTTTGCAGGCACATGCGATATTAAAAGCAGTGCATGCATGTTGTGGTATGCAACGTATGCTCACTGGCTTTTTATTTTATACAGGACATGTATAGCCTATGATGATGAGGATTTTCCTGTAATGATTGCATGGTATTGGAAATGTTTGATTCAGATGCCAGGGATGTGGCCGATGTGACAAATGTGACAAAATGTGACAATTTGAAACCTGTGTGACAAATGTGACAAAATGTG
>JAQFYZ010001246.1:0-25702 GCA_034695085.1 Cylindroiulus punctatus | reverse complement strand
GAAAAAACGGCTGACGTGAAAGTAGGACAACGGCTGTTTTTTGACATTTTGCGGATTTCGTCGGAAAATCGCCGTTCAAATGTAAATGGATATTTCCTGCGTGCGTGAAAATGGCGTAGGTTGTTCATCGAGAGTGGACAATTTCCCTTCTGCAACGACGAAGGTGTTCATTTCCTAAGGTAAGAAGCGCCGTATGAAATCGAAGCAAGAACGCATACCTAAGCCTAATCGTTGCAAAATCTCTCGAAGGGTTATCCAGGTGTAATGAAAAATGTGAGGTACGAATGGGGGACCTTGGCATAGAATCGCTTATTGTAGAGTCCGTTTATCCACTGGGACACTAGGATTCTCGAAATGTAAGCATGAACGTCGATCCCTGTCTGCCATTCGAGTTGTGTAGTTTGTTGAGCTAGGGCCGGTGTCTCGTATACATGTAGGTTCCAATGCAGTTATAGGTTCATCCAACTATACGTATCATTCCTAGAATACTTTTTGTGTTTGTTGAAAGCTGCAACCACCAACTGATGCCAGGGAAATTGGGTCAGAAAAGCTACTTCAAAATTACTCACGCGTGCAATTCTTGGAATGTGATTATGTGATGGCACCAATTAATTTTCATGAGAACCGCAAACTCATCGCTCACTCGTCGGTGTTCATTGTGTTTATAATCTTACATTCTGAAATGCGAGCTCGAGCCTTCTTGCAGGATGAGATTTTGTCGTGGAGGGTGTAGTCTGGCATCCCAGATATCGTGCAGCGGGCCAAATTGCACTAACTGCATGCCAGCTCGCCAATTAATTTGTTCTCCATCAGGTAAAGAGATTTTACCAGGTGCTGGTATACAACCAAAAATAAACTCCCACTGTTTTCACCAGGCAAGGTGAGGAACTTCCCTGCCCAATCCCGGTCGTCTCCGGGGTCATGTGTAAAATTGAAATGCTCTAGTCGTTTGGGGTAATTCTTCAGTTTAAACTCCCAGTTATCGTAATGCCATAAGGGTTGTTCCTTTAGTGCATTGTATGTAATGCTAGCTATTGTCATTCCCTGGATTTTGTCTGCAAATGCACATAGTCGCTTTGAAAGTCCCACTATCCACATAGTCATTCACTTTAAAATTTTGCACCAACCCTATTGTGACTTTGGAATTGGAAACGACATTTTGCGATTTACGAAAATCGCAAACTGTTCATCTTTGAGCAATGCAGTCTGTCCACGCCCTGATGACATCTACAAATGGAATGTTCCAACCCGGTAGTGTTGCTGGTAAAAATAGCAGCAAACATGCAGCTGAACTACGTAATTATTTGAATGTCGGCATAGCACTCCTGACGAGCTACTCCTGGAACAGGCTAGAGTGGATGACGTCGTTGATGAGAATTTGGTTACTCCACCTAATCCCACTTGTAGCAAGCATCGACCTGGCTAGTCAAACTTTCAGTTTACACCATGATTTGTACGATGTATTGAATGCAGCTGCTGAATCTCAAATGGTCGGATAAACATGCTCGCATTTTGCTCACATAATTAGATGCAAGTTGTCACTGTTATCTGGAATTTGTTTGTAGTGATTTTGACTATGCTCAGAGTTAACCACACGTCTACAATCTCCACATTGAACCTAAGATAGTAATGACTGCTGAAAAGGTATACGACGTAAGTCTGTAAGCATGAAAGCTCGTCACATTTTAGCCAATGTAATACACTTACAGTGATTTTGTTTATTGCAATTTTCACTAGTCATTACTAGTCATTAGGTGTCTCGATTGCAAACTGTTCGCAACAACCATAAACTATTGTTGGATGTCAGCCTTGACTTTTGAAGATCGTCAGGCTAATTACGTGCACAGTTACGCAATTGCATAAGCCATAAGATTGCTCAAATCCCAATTACAAATTAATCCTATTGAATTTATGGAATCCGTATCGGTCATGCCGTATGGTTTGTTTTCTATGGGTAGGACGTAAAGTTTTAGCGAACCAGAGGTTGAGGACCCCCAACTCTAGGGCGTGACTGCACTTTCAGATTCTTCACTTTCAATTATTCAAATGACACTGGTTTTCAAACTTCATTTTTAATTTATTCGGCACTCGAAGAAGGGTTGTTTGTTTAGTCGAGTTGCATAATTAATGCATCTTCACCTTGTTGCGACTAACATCAGCAGCCATTGTTCTAGACGAGCCTACATCCTCATTTTCCTCTTCCCGACAGGTTTCAAGGCTCGAGTGGGTGTTTTTATAGCACAATGAGTAACAAGCAAACGAGATGGTTTCTGGTGTCCAATTGTGGAATGAATTTTCCACTGCATCAGACGATGATCTCACTGGGAAAAGAAGGCTGCGACTTAGTCTTGCAGGTAAGCGTGGAAATCAATTTGCGCGTAGTGTATCCCTTATTGCACCTAAGAGTACGAAGTCTTGCATTTACGAAAAGATCTTTTAAAACTCAAAATACTCGTGCCGTAGTTACACCGTTACCCCGGTTGAATGTCTTTGCTATTGGAATCATTGATCGAACCTTTTTTCAGTAGTAAGTGACCTAATAAAGGGTTTTGCATTCAGTGCATTTTTTGCAAACGCTACAGCACAGTGGCTGTTAATCCTCCGCAGCAAGGGATACTGACTTTAGTGTGTGCACAATGCGTTTGTCCGTTGTGTTCAGTGTCCCACAAAAATTGTCAACGCCGATTTAATCTAGACCTTTTGATTACGTAGTCTAGAAGTGTGGATAAGCGACACGCTCTCGTCACTTTCGACCACTACGAAAAACGCTTCAAAGTGAAAGATCTGAATAGCATCAACGGGGTGAGTTTACGCGATGTGCCGTAGATCTTAATGTCTTTCAAAATCTACCATTAGGCCCACAAAATGAGCATTAAAGGACAATCAAACGGGTTGCCTATTATTATCAACCTCCCCGTTACATTATTTGCTAGGTGGGAATAGTGTCTTGGTATATCGAGATAATAGCGAATCTGTGGAAATACACGTTACTAGCGTTTGAGCCCCACAACCTACAATTTGATTAACTTTTATTTCTTCGGAGTATTCCCTACTCTGCCGCAGTTAGACACAGGCATTATTTATGTTTTTATTTAATTTTATGTTGATTTTCAGACATATTTAAACGAGGTCCGAATACCCTCTCAAACGTTCATCAAGTTGGAGCACCTGGATACTTTAAGATTTGGTTTCGATATCCTTTTGTTTTGTTCGTAGCGTAAAAGTCTGGAGTGCGCCCATGTTCGATTTGCAAATTTTGTTGCCCAACGGGACATTTAACTATCCTCGTAGCCGTAGGTTAAGCCCATTTTTAGCGAAGGGATTACATGTGCTGTACACTCTTGTGTCTATGCAAATTATGCAAAAAATGCACTGATGCAAAATTTAGTTTAAATATTTAAAAAAGCTGCATTTTTTGAGATTCTCAGACCAGGATATTACGGTTCGGAGATGTTTCAGTGGTCGTTGCTATAAAAGTGCTTCAGTTGTCGAGACCCATGTCACAGTCTGGGCGCCATTTTGCCTCAGAGGCACTGCACCCTTAACCCCCCCCTTCCCCCCCCACACACACAGTTGTTGAGATAATCGTCCACACAATTGATAAACTGTACTATATTTGCTGCCTCTTAGCTTTTTCCGATTAAGAAGTCGTCGCCTTTTTGCCCTTGACTTTTGGCTATTTTTACATGTGACAGTGTATCAGATCCAACAAGTTGTAGAGACGTTTCCGGTTCCAGTCATTCCCGTTTATCGCTTGTGTAACTGGAAAGGTTCGCCGTATTCACATCACCCTGTGAAGATGGCAGACTGTCAGGTGAGTTGCTGTTTTCCTGAAACTATTTAGTCATTCGATTACGAATGAAATGACTGAAGAGCTTGTTTCAGTTTTTTGGATATATGAGTCTTGCCTAGCAGAGATGCCTTTCCATCATGGTTTATCTAGGGTGAATTTATACATGTGTCTTAAAGAAACTTGTTAGCCATGGCTGAACTGCGCCATCCATAAATTTATTCAAACAACTTGTATGCAACGTCATGGATAACGTACTAGTTTTTACAACTTTGATTACTTTTTTTTGGGTTACTTTTAAGTTTGTTTTTGTTTAAAAAGGTATGTCTCAATTGTAAGGCGCTCAGCTGTTTAGGGATTATGTATGGAAGTTTTGTCTTATTTTTTGGACTCATCACCATCTTTTAACGTTTCAGGGTTGCTTACAAAAGCAGACAATTGCGCACACGTGCGGGGGGAACGGTCCCGAATGGGTCGGAGCCCATCAAAGTGCCGGAGATGTTCGATCACTACCCTCGGATTGCATCCAACCACTTCCAAATCCTCAAAACGGCCAACTCTGCGGTCGAATGTCCGCAACCGACACTTGTGGAAATTTTTTTCCACGCTCCGATTCTCTTTCTTTGGGAAGTAATCTCATGCAGCAGAGACCGGGTCATGGCATGCCGGAAGTACCGGTAATTTCACATCAACGAACTCCCGAAAGTCTGACGACTGAGAACAGAAACTGCGTACCGACGCACGATTCTACTTTGGGAGAAGATCGTTTCATCCAACATCCGCGCGCGCTTCCGCAAGACCAACCTCATTCGTCTACTCCCAAGTCCTGCGCTTGTACCTTCAGCGGGCAGAAATCGCCATTTGAAGTAACGCATCGTTCAAAAGGTGCGGTTCTGTCACCTCGTGTCGTGGAAAAGACGCGGCCTAACACGTCCAAGAACGTGCCTGGCAGCAGCAACACGAGTCTCCAGTCGACGTTTTCCGGCGATTCTTTGGATACCACCCTCGACGACAATGCCTTCCGACACGAGAGCGTTGCCGAAGAAGTGCCAACGAGGCAGAACGCCAGCCGTAGTTTTCCGACAACCGGCAATGCGTCGAGCGAGAACTTTGCGGCGGCCGAAAAGCCGTTAGATTCCACCGCGGTTTTGTCAGATTGCCCTTCCACACCTGCTGCGGGTCGTCCGGTCTGCACCGCATTCACCATAGAGTTTGACGACGATCCACACGCAGCGAAGAAATTAGACATTAAAGACAGTATCAGCAAATTTGCCCCACAAAAGGTAGATTTCGAAACGAAGATTGGACACCGAAGAAACGTAAGTTTCGACCATTAGTTTCAGACACTCGTCGAATAAGTAATTTGCATTTGAATCTTCCGACACGAAAGCAGCAGAAAAACCTATATGAAATCTCTTTTCACCTTGAAATGATTCTTCTAGTTTCTCGCACCACTGACTTTCAGCTGGCACCGTAATAATTTCGAGCTTTCTTTCTGAATTCTTTCTAACTGCATCCGTGAATCTATACTGCTTGTAAGAATAACAACTAACAAGCTTGCGCTTTTTGTAGGGGCTAGAATTGTTTTCCGACGAGAACGGGAATTGTAACAGCAAGAGGAGCAACAGTCCTGTGGAAGTAAGCTAATGTTTCGTGCTTACAAAATCCGGACGATTTGTTGCATGCCGATTTTGGCTTTTCATTTTGTAGCCCTTTGAAAGTACAACCCATTTTTCACAGCACTAACTCTTTCATAGACGTTTTGTGTTTTTCCATGGATACGCAATGTTATGTCATTGTCAATTCATCAACGTTGGTTTGTCTCACATTATATTCTTTTTATTGTAACGAAAGTCGTGAATTTTTTTCTCATTAAGGCCCCTAAGTCGGGTATTCGGGAACCTAAAGAAAAGGAGGGAATGACATCTCCGACCATGAGAATCGTGTCTGGAGCGAAGGATAAATTGACTAAATCCGGTGTGCAAACGGGTGGATATCATTCCGAAGGGCACGCTTCCAGCGATCCAGAGGGCATCGACGACTTAAGTGCTAAAAGTGATCCAGAGCGAAGACATTTCAAGTTGGACAAAGGTTGGTGCTGCTTAAAATTATTGTCGGAGTGGAGTAATTGTCGTGGGGAAATACACCGTTTTGCACGAAGATGTGCCGCAGTGAAGGTTATATTCAAACGAATTTTAGCGCAATTTACCATCATTGAATTTTATATTTCTTTAAGATAATTTCGAGATCGTCGGTTTGTCCGTAAAACTGTCTCAAAGGAAGTCCGATTGCTCGCCGCCCAAAACAAACGGAACAACGGGCCACCGGTCTCTCCCGACAGGCGATTTAAGGGATTCGGCCAAATATCTCATTAACAAGATGTTCGGCGAAGTCAGTGCACCGGCCAACTCTCCCACCGAACCGATATCGCCGACGATTTTGTCAGCTGTGCACGGCGACAAGGCGCAAGCGCAGCACGGAGGACTTTCGTCATCGAAGCCATCCAGGCCGGCCAGTCTGCAGTCACCCAAGGACGGTTTACGCAGGTCGGACAGCTGCAGCACCTATGCTGTAAGGGATGAGGCAGATCAAACATTGCTCGGAAAACCGCGTTCTTCTCACGCTAGAAACGTACGCAAAGACGAGCAACGCAGTTTGAGGGAGAACGACGAGCAAATCGAAGAAATAGTATTTTCCGACGAAGAGGACGACATTTTCGACCGGGAGGAAGAAGATGAAGGTGCGAAGCGAAGCGACAGCAGAGATAACTTAAGCGAAGCCGGGACGTATACCATAGAAAGTGACCAGAAGGATGCCAAGGAAGAAAGTCGGGCTAGGAAAGAGATCGATAAGGTGTTCGGCGTAAACGGAAACGGTCTCGCGCTAAACCGACCCATCGTAGAATGTGAGGAAAGGGAAGAGCCGTACTCGCCTTCGACGGGACGACATAACATCGATTCTGCTCGTGAAAGACCAAACGTAAGGCTGCTACATTTTGTTTTTAAATTTTCACGGAAGGATTAATACTTAAATATTTGTAATGCCATTTTATAATTGTCATTCCAATACCAGAACGTGTCAAAGGAAAAGGGCACCCCGGTGTGGCTCAAAGAATGGGTGGCTCGAACCGCTTCGGAAAACAACGAAGTCGCTGCCTCTCCGGCTTCAACCAACACGTCTGACGGGGGACATCAGCACCCGGTGCAGGGTAACGATCGAAACTTATTTTCGTGTAACTTCCGTAGGCACGTACTCGTTAGATTAACGGCGGAAATTCTCGATCGGTCTTTATCAGAGCCAGCTGAACAGAAGAGCGGTCATGCCGTCGAGGTGGTCGCTCAAAGACAAAGACGAAGACTTCCCATTCCTCCCGTGGACAGGTTGCAGGCGGCGTTGTCCGTTGCAAAGGAAAACGCCGCCGCCGTGACGAGAACCACTACCAACGAGAAGCTGCGAGCGAGCAGCAGCAGCACATCTCCCGACGGTCGCCGCAGCGACAGTAGCATGGACACCGAAACGATATTGAAGGAAACCGAAAATGTCGTTAGCGCCATGGAAGCGAGAATGGACTACAAACGGCAACGGAGTAATTCGCGAGAAATCGGCGATAACAAGGATTCCGGCGGAGAGTCTGACGTGGATACGAGCACGGCTAGTGGCGCGAACGAAGCGATATCGTGCGGCACGTACAAGAAGAGCTCGAGGCAAACGGTACCGCACGTATGCGCGCCGGACAACAACGACCATATAGGCAGTAAGTCGACACGGAAGTTGTCGTTAAAACGAGCAATGCATCGGTTACGGTAAAGGACGTCGAGTTTTAAATCCGCTTTTACATTTCAGATCGCCCGTACAGAAGGAATCGTACCAGCAGGGAATGCCATCAGGGCAGGAGCACGCCGACGAGCGAGTTCGGAGGCAATTACTCCGAAGGCGAGACCGCCAGCGTCCATTCCGACGTGTCGAGCAGTAGCGAATTGAGCGGCTCCAGTCCAGTTTCCGGGAGGAAATGCGCCGCCGACAAAGCGCCTCTCATGCGATTCAATCGCGCCTTCAGTTTGCGGCGAGCGAGACTAGACTGCGACTCGGAAGCTGCGGCGGGAAAACGTCTCTCGGCCGTAACCAAAACCCCGACCGCACCGGCCGTTTCTCGTCCGAGCAGCGCCGGCTCGGCGGCGTCCTCGAAAGAAGGTCCGCGCCGCGGATCGACGTCGAACAGAAGCGACAGCGGGGGCAGCGCTGTCAGTGCGGGCACTCCGAACACGGCCGGCGGCAGTTTCGAAAGGTCGGACGGAGGACGCTTCAGCTTACGCTTGCCTAAGAGCGCGCCCGCGGGAAAACCGCGCACGGGGCCCGCGGCCAACGCTCGGTCCGGTGCCGTCAAGGGAAAGGGAATTGCCGGCGGGAAATCGACGCCGAATCCCAGAAGCAATTCGACGCTCTCTTCTAAGGAACTGGAAATGAAGAATTGGAAGCGTCGAAAAGAGTACGATCCCCTAAAAGCCGCCATGGAGGGACGGAAGAAGGACTCGGCAGCGGCCAAGACGAAAACCGTGGCGTCCGCAACGACTTTGCTTTCCAAGAGCGAAACGCATTCTCCCACAGCAACGCCGTTCACGCGTTCGGTTTCGTTTCACGGAACGGACGGGTCGACTAGCCTCAGGAGGAACACGTTCACTTCGGAAGACGAATTTGCGGGAGTCGCCCTTCCGAACGCGACGGCTCAGCGCGGACGTCCTGTTCTTCCGACGGACGCATTTGGCCCGATTTACGACATCGGACTCGAGTGCAGAACGAAAAAGGTTAGACGATTGGTCACGTTTTCGCTCATGATTTTGAAATGTAAGGGGTCGGACCCTAGGGCAAATGTCTCACTATCCGGGAAAAGGCAAATGGTCTTGCTAATAATCATGTGTATTTTCTTTCCTCGAGTCTTTACTTAAAATGGTTCCTATTTCTAATTTTTTGTACATGGCCACAATAGGAAATTCAGCAATGTGAAATGATTTTGGAGGTAATATACGCGCACTAAACGCTAGTGGCGCCCTAATACTACTCGTACTGAATGTAATACAAATTTTCAAGTCAATCTCAGAAACGGGACAATGAAATTGAACGATGTGCAACTTTTTGATCACCCGACACCGTATTTTCATAATTGTTACATTATTTTTAATTGGGAAAAAATTTCGTGTCAATTTCAATTGTTCTGTATTAATTTCACCGAGTAATAGCATTTTATTGTAATTTGATGCGGAGGATTTTCCAATTTTGCACTTCAGGGGCTCTATGGATTACTGCGGTGTTCCGGCGACTTATATTCGTATAAATAAGGGGCAAGGACGAAAATTGTCACACATGTGGCACTTTGAACGACTGCAGCGTTTGTCCTCGTTCCCGAGAATGATCATTCTTTTGACTGCTAGATAATTGCTGGAGGGTGTTGCACGTTTTTCTCACGTCCTCTTTTTCCACAGAGTTCCGAAGACGAGTGCACTTCCGAAGCCACCAGAGCTTACAGCCATTTGGATTTAACGTCTGAAAGTGCTCAGATGTCATCCCCGAGAGGATCGCCGCTGCTGTATCCCGTGCACAGGCACAAGAGCAAGATCGATGTAATTTAACCCACATTTGAATTTTTCTCCGGCGCAGTTCTGTTTTTAATTCATTTTCTTTTATTAAAGGCGTTGGATAATTTAGTGATTTCCACAATTAACCAAGTTTCGAGTAACCTTCGTGGGAAGGCCGAGGACATTTTGAGAAAGCTCGGGCAAGACTTTTGCGTTGGAATTGTTTATCGAATGTCGACACGACCCATAATTGTTATTAATATTTTTAAATAGCGGCATTCATAGGCAGGAGTGCGTTCAGTGTCTCGGGGTCGGAGGCGTGGCGGATCTGTTAGAACGATTGGCCGACGGGGACTCGCCCGATTTATCTCCGCAAGGAAGTAGCGTTTCTCGACAGCTGTCAGCCATATTGAAAAATATGAAACGACTCGAGGAATCCTTGCAAGGTTTGTCGAGTTCTTAATTCCCCCTTGGCTAGTTCATCTCGAGTAATTATCAAATATTTCGTAAACGTATCGGGATTTGATGAGACGAGAAGCGAGCTTAGGTTACGGCTACGCTGACTAAATTTGTGTTAAAATAATGTTGACATGCCCAAGAATGGAATGTTTAAATTAACGTTTCCCCTATTGTTGTCTTTGGCAGCCGTTCACAAAGTTTTGGATACGGCAATTCGATCCGAAGATAGTTGTCTCGAAAAGGTAAACTGCAAATTGAGACAACACAAAGACGGGCCTCCTTCCAGTGACCGTGCTAAGAAAAAGTCGAACAGTTGTCACGTTCAAGCGACATTTTAACGCGCACTATTCGACGTTTCTATTACTCTAGCGGTAACCGTAACTACTAATATAAGAAGCTATTTGAACCATTTAATAAAGTTCGTTTGTCTTTCGAAACTCGATCGCCAATGGCCGTCACCAGCGCTCGGCGGTAATATACGAACGGTCTGTCATTTTTTGTGATTATGATAATAATCATCGCCGTGAATACATACGTTTAGAATGTTCAGATGGTGTTGCGATGTAGCCAAGATCGTCCGCATGTGTAACACGTTTTATTTGGGCAAGCCTAATACCTCGTATATTATTACACGCGTCATTACGGACCAACACATAAGCTATTTAATTTAAATTGTTGTGAACCTTCCTCGACTGGTTTAAAAAATCCGAAAGGGAGATTTTCCAAATGGTAAATTAATTAGATATCGTGTTGATCCGCATGAGGTATTTAGCAGAAACCCATTAAAAAAATGACTCCTGATCGTAAACAGATTAAAAAGCTATAACAGGTAAGCCTTTAGCGTTTTGTGGTTATTCGTATCAGTTGAATCAGTACATATACATGAATTAAAAAAACCATTTTCCTACGTTTATTGGTTTCAATTTTTAAAATATATTGTCGTTGATAGATACCAACATTTAATTTTTTTTTGTATTTCCCGCTGAAATCCTAAGCTTGAAAGCGCGATTGCAACAGCGCTCCAACCTTCTAGCTCAAGTAGGTATCCCAGAAGCCCACGCGCCTCCGGACTATGACCACATCACACGTTGTAGCATGATCTCATGGTTGTAGTCAGCACTTGGTGTTCGCGCATTTCGATAAGTGTTTTTCATGCTTTTTCTGGATTTATTGCAACGAGGTGAGGTGTATTATCACATCATGCGGTACGTGAGCTGCTACCTCCACCGTGGGCGGATGTGACGTTCGCTGAATTAATTTGAAAATCGCGCGTGAATGTCTCGCATCAGCTGTGACATTCACGTACTCCCATTCGCGCATGCGCATCGCAGCCCCTTCTCGATCACGTGACCACCGGCTCACCGACGTGCTCCGCTGCATCCGCGAAAGAGTCCGGCCTGAATGGCGCTGGCCGCTAGGAGGCGGTGGGAAACATTCGGCGTATCCCTCCGCGCTGGCGGCTGTTTGCAATGAACTACCACTAGATGGCGGTAGTGCGCAACTTAATGTACGTCACGGTAAGTGCCGTACTTGACGTCCCCCACGTGAGAACATAAACGGGGCAATATAGTCATGTCGTGGCCGGCCATCACGGAGTGTCCCACGATCCCGGAGGCCATCAGTTGGTGGTAGATGTATCATCGTCCAAGATTTCGGTGACCAAATAGATACGCGAGCACACCACGTCTGACCGATGGGCTGAAGACAACATTTTCAACCAAAAAGTAGGCCTAACGCTTAACCCTAGTTTTTGTTTTGTTTAGCGCTTATGACGCGGGGGCGACCAGATCGTGTCCCGGCGACTTTATTTAATCGTTTTTATCCGAAAGACGATTAAATAAAGTCGCTAAAATTTCCGCCAAAATCGCAGGCTTCGTGCCAGCGGGTGGTGGAAAATGGAGTGGACAAAATGGCGGCTCCTTTGTTCTTTGTTGTCCGGCGGGACAACTAAATTCAATATAATACTCCCACTGTCAGCACCTGAGGTGCCATGTGATGGGAGGTAGTTTCACCCCAATGAATATAATATAAAACAGAGATTTACGATACAAAAAATTTACTACATGGAAAAAGTACATGTACATCCCTAGATTGCATACATGTATGTACAGGGTTCATACGCACCTGGAAAGTCAGGGAAGAGCAAAATGGTCAGGGAGAGTCAGGGAAAACTACGATTTTTTAAAAAAAAAATAAATTCCATCCCAAAAAATAATTTTGTACATGTTTATTAATTATTTTCAGATTTCTGCTGACCATTTCCAAAAGTTGATATGAATAAACGTTATATTTTTCTCATGAGCAGGTTTAAAAAAATTTTCTACACGATTTATAAGTCAGGGAAATTTACTTGGGTTGTCAGGGAAAGTCAGGGAAATGATTTTGTAAATGTGAGTATGAACCCTGATGTATTTATACACACACTAGTGACCTGCCTTTAAAATGATAACCACAACACAAATTGACCATAATTTACACAATATGCAAAAGACATCTGTGACATGCCACAATAAAGCCACCTGTACCACTGCTGTCCACAAAATGCAGACAAGCAGAACTAATTTAGGAATTTAGTTTTCCACATTACTAACAGCCCCTTATCCCATCATTGTTTTTTTAGAAATTAAATTTATTGTGAATTGATCATTGATGCTCGTATCAATATTAGGATTCTTCATAGATCCTGTCAGTGTGGCATGCTGATGGATACTTCTAGTAGACTGAGCTGAATTATTGACAGTTTATGGTTGTAACAGTGCTAGTGAATTTCGACGATCAGTATGCATCAACTTACTGTGAAATCTGTGCGATCATGAACAAATGGTGTAGGTTTGTGAGAGTATACTAATGAATTTTCCAAAAGGGTCTTAAAGTAGAATCGTTTTCCATGCAATGCTTTCGCATAGCAAATCGGGTAAGAGCCGCATGGAAACTCGTTGATTGACTGTGTTATAGTAGGTTCACTCACTGAACAAACTGGGGGGCAGGGCCCTGACAACCAATCAGAGCAATTTGACTTATTGATTTGGCTTTCCCCACACAGGAAATGGTAAAGCAAACAAGGCAGTCACGATGTGAAGGGGAGGGAAGAATTGTTGACGTAAGGACTGGCAAGATTAATTCGAAACCGTTAAAAAGTTTTTTCGATCCTGATTGGTCTGACCCTACGTCATAGTCCATTCAGTGAGTGAAAATATTATAGATCTGCTGAGCAGTGTTTTAATAAACCGGTGGTGCATGGCATTGGCTTTTGTCTCCAACACGAGGTTATTCAACATTGTCTGTTGGATTGCATTCGATCTGGTTTGAAAACTAGGTTTGTCGCAGCTCTGGTCTTCACGGAGGAAACGAAAGCCGGATCTCATCTTGAAGTTCATCCAGCAGAACGGTACGACATCTTTCGGACGTTGGAACATGTTGAGAATTTCGTGTTTCGTATAGAAAAATCCGATGATGCCAAGACAGTGAAGGAGGCAGACTGCTACAATGGTGCGAAAAAGGCAGAGGCCACAAAGGGCAAAGGCCAAAGGCGCCAAATGGACGAGAAAAAAGCCGGAGAGGCAGAGGCCCTAGCAGTCAAGAATGATAGGACAACGACAGGAAATTGATGCAGACAGACACTGGCGTTCATCAATCGCTTTGCCTTTATGTTTTACGTGTCTGTGAAGAAGACGTGGACCATTCCCAAGTCTGCAGTTCATTGAGGCAGTCCCGAACTTCGTTGTGGCGAGTTGTTTGCACTCGACCATGGTACCCATCATTTGCAGTGCAACAGAAGGTTGAAATAATTTTTATAAGCATTTCATCAGTGTTCATTACTCGGATGATCATAGCATCCAAACCCTTTGTTCATCTACCCAACCCATATTCTTGTGCCCATTCTCAGCTGTTGAAAGCACTACCGAATAAAGTGGTAGCCAACAATAAAACTTTGATTAAAACATATTGTTATCGTGTCCATGTTCTGTGCTCTTGTGAATGAAATTCAGGCCTGCAGGAACGAAGGAGTGATTGCACTAAAAAATAAGTAGGCAAAATAGAACCTATAAAGGTTCAATCGGCTGCTACACAAGGGGAACCTTTTCAAAGACTATGGGACCTTATTACAGGTTCATTAAATGGAACCTTTCTCAAGGTGCCATATGATTTACTTTGGTTCAATGACTTGAACCTTTCAAAGGTGCTATATTCCCCATAATAGTTGATCTAATTGACCCTTTTAAGGGTCAATATTCAACCCACCTGGTGATCAAATTGAACCGTTGAACTGTATTTTTCAGACAATAATTACAATATATAGACAATATGTAATTTCCAATTTCATAGAACATTATTTACAAACAAAATAAAGCATTTGCTTCCATGGGCATGACAGCTTATCCATTGGTTCATGCAATTTCTCATTAAAAAAGCTTTCTATTAGATTTTAAGTGAATTTTTAATCTGTTTTGGATAGGAAATGTTGTACACAAAATACACTGATATCAGGCAAGCAATAACCTGAGTGAGATTCTTTACTGTTGCCTTAACCACTGCAACACCATCTATGCAAATTGTAAATTTGTTGTCCAAAGACAGGCGTTTCTTGTATCAATCTGCACACAAGGATATTAGCTGCAGGGTGCCTGAAATGATATGAAGGGAAATATATTCTGAAAAAAAGGTAAATAAATTTCCTTTGTGTGAATAAGGGGTGCATTATACTGACTTTATGAAACGAAAATAGAAAATCTTCATTGTCTCCAAACACAGCAACCCAAAATAGCCCAGTCTTTTATTCAACTCTGTAATTGTTATCAAAAATAGGAATGCAACCACATTAATACAGTTCAATTTACAAGACATGTTACTTTGTGTTTTTACTTAAAACTTTCCATCATCTTCACATAAAACCTTGCAGTTGAGTTCATCAGTCAAATGTTGAATGGTGGAACAGTTTTTAATTGTCTTTGTTGATTATTTGTCTTAATTTTTAACTTGTTTGGAGTAATTATCAACAATATCAGCATTGTTTTCTGCTAATGCCTCTAACAGTATATGTGGGATTACTGGAAGGTGATATGGATGTGGTAGACACCCTTTTTCGTGGGAAGGATAATTCCTTGACTTGTCCAACTGATTGATTCATCCACATCTGTTGTCTTAAGCTTCTTTTGCAATAACACTTGCAGTTTTGTTGTAGGGAGAAGTGATTCGATCATCAGCTTACTTAACCCCAATAAGGTTTCCACATCAACATTATCTTCTGCAAGTCAGATTTGATGTTTGAATTTTAATTGCTGTTGCGCATTCCCAAGCACGATTATGTGCCTGCACAGCTAAATCTTCTATGCGACCTTTTCTATGGTTGGGAAGGGGGCGCATATCTCCCTGGAAGCTATCATGCTGATCAGTGTCTGTAAAATCATGTTTAAAAGTGCTAGGAACATCACATTTTTCAAACTTGAAAATATTCCATGTATGAAATATGCTGTATGCAAAACCATTTGCAAAGAAAAATTTTTTTGTTGGTGACAAAATTATACATGCTAATGTCCCTTGAGCAGTTCACTGATTAGTTTCTAAGTATTTCAATGGAATAAATAATGATTCATTTCCTCCAATAGCTTCACAAGCACTATAAATGGTAAACCTCATTGCCATGAGATAGCAAAATCTAAAAATAAGTATAAATTACCTCAAATGCATGTAAAGGACTTGAAAAAGATAATGTTTGTAGAAGGTTTACACACAGATAAAAGGTATCCTCTATAAAATGAAATGTACTTTATAGTTCCAAACACTGGTATTTTTTCTTCATAAGTTATATGAATGACAAAGCACATTCACTGCATAATCCTTTCCATCATACTGTAGGGATCACAGCTTGACAAATGTATCCTTATTTCCTTTTAAAATTGGTTGAATTTCCAACTGGAGTAGTTCAGAGAAAGCAGTTAGGCGCACGTTAACATTATCCCCCAAAATCGGGCTTAAATGTAATCTTTCAGAAGAATATTCCCAATATTGCCTCATCTGATGTCGCTTTGCTAATGTTTGGCAAATGTTTTTAAATGCAAACCACTAAAGCTAGTCTTTTAAAATAGGAATGTTTAGATTCAAGTCTAAGACACCATAGATGATGCAATGGTCCAATCATTTTTGTGAATCTCGCAAAATGAATCAAGTAATGCATTTGATGAGTAATCCTATTAGGAACGTGCTGCACAAAGCTGTCAAGGAATTCACAATTTTTACCTCCACAAACTGTTGTTATTAGTTTTCAAACACTAAGCAATATATCGACCCTTAATAAATGGCAGCAATTGAAATAGGCATAACCTTTCTATAGCTTTCCCTAAGATGTCACTACCCAAACTTGCATTTATAGTGTCCACTATTAAGTAGGTGAAAGTAAGTTTGCTTGGGGCGACAACATCCACAATAAACACCCGCACTTGTAAGAAGGTGTTCAAAAGTACTGGGTATTTTCTCGTACTTGTCACCCGGTAGGAAAAGTTGCACTTTTGAAGTGCAAAACAGGAAATTCGCCTGTAAATGATTTATATTTGACAAATGGCGATATTCCTTCAATTTAATTGTATTTGGTTACCCCATAATCAGCATCCAAGATGCCATGTGGTTGGGGGGGGGGGGGGAAGAGGGGTGAAATCACCCAGTTGATAACAATAGTCAACCGTCGTTTCTATTCCCTTAGCATTTAAATAAAAAAATTGGATGTCCATTGTTACTGACCCATAACCCCTATAATCCATCACCAACCAATCGATATGAATCGCTATCCCCCAGTACAAAAATATGACATTAAAAACTGAAGAAATGTTGTAAAATGTGGAAATATTGCAGCAAGCAAAATAATGTAAAATGAAATGCGTGAGAATAATTTGCCACCCAAGTGCAATAGTAAATCTGTTGTGATATCAACTTAAAAGGGTCCAATTTCTAAACTTTGTTTAAAGCATTGATGGTTTCCAGGCAATGTCTCATGACATGTTAACCTATATTCCTCGTGGCAATCTTGTGGCTATTTCTCAGGTTCAGCAGAGCCAACACTTACAGGCCCATCACGTGCTCATGTGTTTTCGATGATGGTTGAGACCATCATTTACACACTATGTAACAGTTTCTTCCATCTAAGCATTCCCCAATTCCCTACCGGTCAAGCAACTGTTGAGCAGGTTATATTGCGAGTATTGATTCTTCTCATTTGAAGTTGTTTCACTCTTAGCAATAATACCCAAATAATTATGGACTGGTCATGCCAGATTCTTGTAAGTACTGCACAATAGCTAGTTGTCTGTTAAGCTGGCTCAGTTCATCTAATTTGGCTCTGTATACAGTGTTGCTGTAATGAAGGTGATGTCTGTCATATCGGTATGAGGGAATCATTGGAAAATTCGTTAGGCATTCCGTACTCCATCAGACAATGTTTTTGTCAGATGTCAACCCCCTCTGTTAACTTGAACACTGACTGATAAAGTCAGGCCATGTCAGATTTTTTAATTGTCCAACTCCCCCAGTACTACATCAGACGTAAGTGTACGTCAGATGCGACTAGTTTGTTTTAGATAATCTTTACTCCTGATACAGACAATCGTAACTGTAGATTACAGCAAATCAACTGGTGTTCGAACAGAGCAGTTTCAGTGAATTGACAGTCTTTCAACCATACTGGCTATTGTGGTTCCTGCTTTGTCTCAAGTGATGTTCCACCCAGAGACAATCTTTACATTTCTATAACATTAATTCTGTAACATAAAACCAGTCAAACGTTACTGATAAACTCAAATTTCTTTCATAACTCTCATTAATTTGAACTATAGCTGTGTTGCTTGCTCCTCAGAGTTTCTCAAAAGTAAATGTACTGCTGCCTTCAGCTGTTGTCGCCCTGCTCCTCTAGATTGTTTCAAAATTGAACTTATAGATTTGCTGAGAACGCATGAGCATATGTCTGGGTGTCTGGCTAGCTGGAAAACCTGAGTCATGGAAATGGATGTACCATAGAAAAATTAGCATTGTGCAACATGTCTGGAAATGTTTGGTTTAATTTTGAATCGTCTCCCAAATCATTACCCTATTGGTATCAAACTTAATCTAATTTGTGTGAAAAACCTGAACAAAAAAATAATGTAGTTAATGACTTTCAGCCTTAAATTGCAAAGGCTTATATTATATAGAATACATAGTTCGAATTGATTTTTAGTTAATGAAAATAAACATAACCATATGTCATTACTTACATGCTGTTATAGATATCAGTTAAAATAAGTTAGTAATGTCACAATTTGGCAACCATACATTCATAGTTTGCTATGCTTTTCCCCCTAGAACTGATCACCACTGTTTTGACTTTGAATTTAATTAAATTTAGTATGTACAATTAACAGATTTTAATAAATAATGGTAGAAGTTCGTAATAATTTAAGTGGCGAGTGTCAATTTTGGTTATACACTTGTGCTATTGGTGGCAAATCTATTCTTACTTGAACATTATTTTCTTAGTTGTATAATGCAACATTTAATAAGGCTGCTAGAATTTAGAAAAGCCAATAATAATTTTCTGTTATTTTTGTGCAGTGACAGTGATAGATTAATCTATGATAGATTAAATAGATTAGATGTTGAATACTGATGGTATGGAAATGAATTGAACTGTATAACATCTCCAGTTTTCTTCGTGATATATACCAATGGTTTACCAGGATTTTTCCCAAATGTAATGGAAGATGCATTTATCAGCAGGAATACAATGTTAAGCTGGAGATCCACAGGGACGACAGGGTATTCAGTTAAAACGCCATCAACATGAAAAATTAGTTAAAATTCACCATAGTCATCCAGTTTTATGATAAACTTTCTCGTTTTGGCAGTTTTTTCTATCCTTTTGTTGGTTGAAAATCTGTCACTTGTTGTTAAAACAGTTTCCCTCATGTCCAAATTTTCTTTTGGTCAATAACTCATTTTGTGATGACAAAACTTGAACGACCCAGATATATTCTGTAAACATTGATAAATTAGACAAATAGAAATTGAATTAGATAAATTGGATGTCCGTGGTGTCTGACCCCTACCCCCTATAATCAATCGCCAACAAATTTTTGTGAACCTCCATACACCTCCCCCCACAGAGTACAAAAATGTGACATTACTGAAGAAAAGTGAAATGATGTGCACAACTCCCAAATTTGGAACCTAGTTAAATGAAGATATCTATAAAAGCACCAAAATGTGAATGGAAATTACTTAGATACTCTTCAGTAAATATGCGCAATAGCTAACGAGTTAAAAAGCGTACCTACCAAAATATATTTAATTATCCAAAAATGTTGTAGGGAAATTCGGTACAACATACTACTAGATTACAGCACCAATGGATTCCTTGTCCATGCAAAAATGCATGGACAAGGAATGTTACATCCCATCTTCAAGTAATTTATCCCAGGATTCGCAGTTTGTTACTCCTATAAGGCATGTGGAACGACGGACTAGGTACGATAGAGCCGCAAAACATGGAATATCGTACAGTGTGAATTAAAAATTAAAATATTTAAAATATGGCGGGGCGGCGGGGTTTTTTCAAATTTGGAAAATTCACACTTTGATGTTAGATTAGCGCCCTCTAACTCTCTGCTAGAATATCGTTTCTCGTTTCGTTTGCTGCTTTGTTCACAGCAAATATGGGCATCTTTTTGCTTGTATACAGCTGTATCTGCATTTGAAGATGTTCTAACAGTTTGTTGAGGTAATTAACCATTTGAGCGTTATGTGTAAACATAACGAGATACTTTTTTGCTTGTCGTTTTTGATGTTGTATTTACCTAATAGAAAGATGTTAGAGCTTGGTTCACGATTTTATATTGGTTCTTGATCTTTATGGTTTTCGTACTGGCATGTATGAGTACGCTCACGCGTGCAATGTATTAATTTGTTTAATGTTAATTAAAAAGGAGCACCTGATGAAGATGTTAAGTCATCGAAACGTCGTGCTGTAGAGAATATAATTGGCTGAGTCTGATTTTTACATAAAAAAAAAAAAAAAAAAAAAAATTGAATTGACAAGTATGGATTTTGGCCTTTTCATCGTTTTCATCATCAATGCTTCAAATAATCCCATGTCTGCCTAATTCTAGTTTTAGGGTCACCTGGCACTATCCGCAGCGCCAGCCGCCTGTGCTGCGGTGGCGTGACGCACGAGGCCAACTCCACGGAGCGCCGTTCGTGCTGCGGCAACGCCACCTACATGGCCGCATCGTCCATCTGCTGCTGGAATGGCACCTTCTACCAGCTTCCGGTCCCGGAGCGCATGGGCGCTGAGGTGCTGCGGCACGTGGCCTGCTGCGGCGACGCCGTCTACGACCAGCGCAGCCACCTGTGCTGCGCCGGTGCCCTGGTGGCGAAGACCAACAGCTCCAGCCCCCAGCAGCTGCGGTGCTGCGGCGAAGCGCGCTACGACGCCGACACACACATTTGCTGCGGAGACTCCGCCGCATTCGCCAAGAACGCGACCGCGCCGGATAGCCCGGCGGTGGTTCGCTGTTGCGGCGACGCACCGTTCGACCCCCGCTCCGACCTATGCTGCGGTGGTGCCGTGCTCTCCAATCCGCATGGCCCCCATGGCCGGTGCTGCGGTGGCGACACCTATGATCAGCGCCGCCAGATATGCTGCGGTGGAAGTGTCCACCGCCGCGCATACGCCGGCCTCATCTGCTGCGGAACTCAGCCGTACGACTGGGAGACCCAGCTATGCTGCGATAGCGTAGTCTTCAATGAGACAGAGCCGGACATGGAATGTTGCGGTCGCAGCACCTACCGCTACAGCAGCGGCAAGTGCTGCCGGGGCGTCTTCCGGCCCTTGCCCAACGCGACTGACAGCGCTGCCGCTGAGATGGAGTGCTGCGGCGCTGTGCTCTACCACTCCCGCAAGGAGCAGTGCTGCGACGCCACCGTCTTACCCATCGCTAGGGGCGCCGGGAGAAGCATCGGCTGCTGCGGCGCTCTGGCCTACGACCCCAGCGCCGCCCTCTGCTGCGACGGCATCGTCGTGGCCAACGCGAACCGGGCCAAGGCCTGCTGCGGCAACCTCGGTCAGACCTACGACGTCGTCAACGAGGTGTGCTGCAACGGCGTCGCCATCGAGCTTGCAGCGCCGTTCCGTGGTGCTGTCAAAGGCTTCGTGCTGCAGGTGGCGCCCCCTGGCCTGCCGCCTGGACTCGTCGTCTTGCCACCGCCAGGGCTGATCGGAGCGCCGCCGCTGCTACCGCCGAGGAGCTTCCTCTGCTGCGGCGCTGCTACCTTCAACCCGCTGCTGCAAGGCTGTTGCAACGGCAACATTTTTGAACTCTGAGGTACTCGGAGTAAGCCTTCATACTTATTTTCCACTTGCACGCAGTACGTAAGTTACGTCGGTACGGTACGTGGGTAGCATACCCCACATGTTCGATAGGTTCGTCCAGGCTATTCCGAACCTATAATAGTTGGTGAAAGGAAAATGGCTGCCATAGCCATACTTGCCACAGTGAACGAAGTATACATGAGCTCTGATCTGTGAACGCTCGGGAGCCAATAAGTCATATGTGCGACCCTGGTACTCCTCATTAAGCGGAGTCCTATAGCGGGCTCAAGAGCGAGCCAATAAGCCGCATGTGCGACCCTGTGACGACCACTAGGCGACCTCTGATTTGCTAAAGCGCTTTCGGCAGCGGGCACACATTAAGACCCCGCCCTTTCAAAAGTTGGATGAAGGAATCGCAAACAGGAAATGGCATCCTATTGGTTGAACTGACGCCATTTTTTCTTTTTCTCGTTGAGGCGATTATAGTACCTAATTTGGGCTGATGAATCATTTTACCATTGAGGTTAAGCGCTGGATTTTGTCGCATCCTATAGTCGTCTCGGCAAAACAACGAAAATTTTTACAGCTAATCAGAGAGATTCGGCTTATCGATGTACTGTTTCAGCTGGAAAAGGAAAATGTCTGCCATGCTCGATACGCATTACAGGATGGACGAATCGCAAACAGGAAATTGCATCCTATTGGTCTGAACAACGCCATTTTTTCGTTCTTTTGCCGGGACGACTATAACATTTGTGAACGCATTGATGGACGTGTCATCACATGTGGGGGGATGTGTCAATTAACAGAATGATGACAATAGTGTGTGTGTGCTTGTGGGTGGGGGCAGCCAAAATGATGAGTCATCATTGGGTTGATAGTGATACACCACCTGAAATGTTAAGGAAAACTGGAAAGCTCAATATTATGACTTCAAAACTGACCCTGGAGCGCTTTCATGACCCCAAATTGGCTGGTTTTGATGGCCTCTGCAGTCATTGTTTCAGCTCGTATAATTTCCATCAGACTGTTGTTTTTGGTTTTCTTTTTCCTCCCTCTCGGTCGCAGTTTGGCGTAATTATACCCAAAACGACAAATCCTTAACCCATTTTCAATAATTATTTTAATTGCTTCCTTGTTTTATTTTTCCTGCGGTTTGATTTCCGCTTCGATTCGCCGCTCGCCCTTACTTGGCCATGATTTCAGGTAAAATTTCAATATTAAATGCACGCTGTTGAGATAAATGTCATCGTATTTCATCAGATTCGCTTAACTCCCTTCATCTTGAACTTGAATGCATTCTTTATCGGTGATTTTTTCCCCTCATTTTCACCATTTACTCGTCCTCCGTTTTCATCCAAACTTCTTCCTCACCTTTAAAATCTTGTTTTTATTTTCGTCTCACCTTTTATTTATTTTTTGTGGCGGTCAAATAACTCGAAAGAGAGCAAAAAAGGCGACATTTTTTTAATGTAGGTCGCATCGGTTATTTGGGTCACGTCTCGTAATGTCTGCCATCAGATTCAGATGGTGGTCGTAAAACGCCACCGGGTGGTCTATTTATATGATAAGTAAGTGTTGCACAGAAGCATCTGCCTCCCATTTAAACACGTTGGCCACTTAAAAAACCTAATTTCTCGGGCGATAAGCGAATTAAATCACGGTGATTAACGCCTGTTTTACTTCTGTAATTAACACTTGTTCGGTAATTGAAAACGTGACGACTCCATCACGTGATGGCGTCAAATCTATCGCATAGGGAACGAAATCTTGGGCAAAGTGCTTTTCTTGAACTTTCAATTATTTAAAGAAATTCTGTAAATAATTAGAAGTTCAAGAAATTCTTTACATACATGTATATACTGGAGAAAATCGCAGAAATCCAGGTATGGTCATCTGCCAAGATAATTATAACTTTACATAATTGCATACTGTATATCTGATTTCGGAACTGGTTTTAGGTGCGAGCATATGTTGTCAAATTAAACCGTTGTATCGTTCAGATACATTAGCATGATAAAATGATGTTAAACTCAGCTACAACTAAAACACCACCGTATACATGTATGTACAAAACACAGGGTTCCATACATTAAAAAATTTGAATTTCAGAAGGATCTACATGTCAATTAATCACTTGATTAGCAGTATACAGTAATGTTAAGTAATGGGGATATCCTTTACAGGCACTCTGTATAGCGTCAAAAGTCTTCATTTCCAGCCTCCAAATAACCCATATCGAATGCCAAATTGATTCTGTTTGAAATCACTCTGTGAAATGCAATTTATTTTTCGGTTTTAACGACTGATTTGACCGGGTGGAGGGCTTCAAAAGTCTTTAAAATCTTCATAAATTACGTGTGGCGTCATTTCATGGACGGCCCCTTTTATCGGGACATTGAAAGCAAACTGTTTATAGAGGGCAATAAACCCTGCATGTATCACACAGGTTCACTGGGTTATTCAATTACTCGGTAATTTAAATAAATATGAAAATAATATTTTCAAAAACTCGTTCCATACCTCATTAAGTATTTTTAAATTACACGTTGTTAACATGATTTCGATTGTTTTGAAGGGATTACTGAATTTTGACTTTGCCGACAACTGGGCATGGTTTATCGTCCGCCAAGATGCCCATACACAATGACAATTTGTCATTAAGGGTTTCCCCAGGCCTGGAAAAGTCAGGGAAATTCAACGGATCGATGATACGATATATTTTACGTAACTAGTTATTTGTTAGCTCAAAAATGAAGAGATGGCAAGCAATTTTGTGGAAGATATTATGAACTTATGAAGGAAAATTTCAATTATCTGTTTTTTATACTATTACACTAGCATTAAATGTCATTTTTGTTCATTTTGCATGGCCAGGGAAATTTGGTTTAGAACCTGAAAAAGTCAGGGAAGTTGAACCCCCATCTCTGGGGGAACCGTATCATTGTTATTCACTGTTTGTTGTAGATGTTTTAACAACATCGGGCAGTAGGTGGTACATCATCCATGGCCCGTATCACTGACGTCACCAGTTGCACCTTTCGGCCCGAGTCCACTTTTTAATAGGCAACTAATTGGTCGCTTGGCACAGAAACCAAACGAGCAACTGGCTGCCTAATTTGGCGTAATCTCATTGTTACGTGTCTTTGAACTATCCCACATCCCGTAAATCACGATATTGTCCTTCCACCCCTAAACTCGTAAACAGCAATTTTTTTTTTCATTTCAAAGGTCTTTGAGCGAAGTTCACAGAGTGTGAAATGTAGGCCCGGCTGCTCGTTGTTCTTTTCGCTCCAAAATTTTGCACGCCAAAACGCGTTCAACTCAGAATTTGGCGCACGGTGGTACCGGTGGGGGAGGGGGTACCGGATCTGGCCAATGGGAGCGCCGCAGCCTTTCGTTTTACCCCCAGAATTGGCCGCCGCCAGGTGGCGCCCAGTGCACTTCTCACCTTTTTTTCTATTTGGTAGGTAGTTCGAATTTGGATTTGGTGCGACATTGCAGCGCTTTATCACCAGTCCGTGCGCGAGAAAGTGGACCAGCACCAAAAAACATTCCCGAAACAGGACATCTGTCAGCGAACTTTTAGAACTTTTGTTTAAAACCGCAGAAAACCTGCGGCGCTGTTGATAGGGAATCCGTCTGTCTTCCATTTTCATGGTAAGTGCTGTTTGACTGTATTGGAATGACAGTTCCAAAAAACCAAAAAAAAAAAAAACACAATAGTAAGATGCAAAAACTGGCATCGCGCTAATGAGCAATTTCATAACGTTTTCAAGATTTAAGACCAGGTAATCTCATTAGATGCTGACACCCAACGATGCATTGCTAAGTCTGAGTCATGTTTTCATATTAAAGTAAGTTTACTGTTTCCCCGAGCATGACTTCGCTCCATTTACGCTTTTTATGCGTCAACACCTCGCAGCGCCCCCTGCCGACTTCATCAGTCACGCAACGTCCTTTATGCGCCACCGATTGCTTTGATGGGCAATTTGTGCTAATCGAATTTGGCTAATTTTGGAATGACGAGCCATCTTGCAATGCATTATGGGAAGATGAGCTCGAATAGGGACGTTCAGATACAATCATAATTTCCAGACCTCGTCCATTTGAAATATTATAATCATTGAAAAATGTCAAGTCAGAAAACGTTTTATCAAAATATGAGCCTAAATGATGGATTTTAATCACATTAACGCGCAATTTAAAAATATGTTGTACATTGTAAGTGAATTTTTTTGCAAAACTGGATGACAAATGATGAATTTTAATCCAATGTTTCACACATCAGTAATGACCCCTATCACCCTACGATGATGACATAATACTTGAACTTGTCCTCATGCATGCAGTTAAATCCCAGAGAAGTTTTGCAGAAGGCATCATAGATAACACTGGGAATCATCTTTGGATGCCATTTTTTGCAGAGAAAATTGTTGCTCATTACGGAACTGGCTCATTATTGGCACATCGTCTTCTTAAGGCCCATTGAAAGTGATTTTTTGCAATTGAATTTTGATAATTTTGGACAGATATGATAATTTCAAATGA
>JAQFYZ010001245.1:0-25721 GCA_034695085.1 Cylindroiulus punctatus | reverse complement strand
AAAGAGGTTTCTCTCTTTATTTGTTGCGTTTGTCACATATTTTCCATTTTTTACGGAAATTGTCACATTTTGTCACAATTGTCACACAGGTTTCAAATTGTCACATTTTGTCACATTTGTCAGATCGGCCACATCCCTGAACTTGCGTACTTTCTGTGAGAAGACAAACAGTCTCAAGATACACGTCATGTGACGTCATACACACTAGAGAATTGTGTGATTTGAACTTTTTGAGAACCTCCGAGGTGGATTTCATAAATTCTCTTCGGAATATACACTTAATTGTGTCATTGAGAAACTAGCCCTAATTTCCTAAAACGATTAAATTATTTCTAATCAGTACCACGTCGTCACATGACGTCTGAGTTAAGCAACACGCCTAACTAATGCTTTGGCATCTGGTGTTAAAATCTTTTATCCATCGATTATTATTTAGCATTATAAGCACCATGAAACGCGTGTTTCATCCAAGTTCTCCATCAAAATCGATCAGAATTAGCATCATTAATAATTCAAGAAAATGTTGTGCCACACCCAAACCCACAGAAAATATGGCGGAAACGATAAGCCTATCAAAATAGGGTGGGACGAGGTTGGTCAAGGGGTCATCTTGGAGATGGGAACCCATCAAAATATTTCGTTTACGTGTTGCACGAAACCACCAAGAAATTTCCCACGAGACTTTATCCTTATCATTTCCACCATTTTTGTGTCTTAATAAACTTCACCAGTGTCATTAATTAGTCATGGCAGGATAATTAAACCAAGGCCATGTTGACAGACTGCCAGAGCTAACGAGGACTGAAATTGGCAAGAGCACGAATATTCCATTCACTTAAGTCAGGCTTAATTAGCAATTACCATTTTGGAGTTTAAGGGTAGGTACTGTCCTTAAGACTATTAAATGTTTTTAATTAAGCAAACTTCAACTACACCGTTATATGATATGATTAAAAAAGATTCAAGGAACATTCAATCGTAACGGAATGTTAACTGAAGATGTTAAAAAAAGCTGTAATTAAGCAAATTTATAGACCGAATGTTCATTACCAACGTGCAGGAAACTGACTAAGACTGTCATGCATACATTACAGTAATGACCTGTCTCTAATTAAAAATTATTTTGCGAATGAAACTACATTTGTAGCTAACCCGGAAGCAGCCATGCATTTCGAAAGGTGTCCAAAAAGGATTGTGATGAATTCACAATCTCTTCGATTAACACTTATGTTATCTGCTGCACACGATTTTTTGATGACGTAAGTTGAACGTCTTTTGAATCAACACTGCATTCTTGATAAAAGAAAATTGCATTAGAAGTAAGACTATTTTGTATTACTTTTAAAACAATTTTGTAAAACATAAGTGAAAATTAATACATTCAATTCAATTGAGATTGCCTAACGTTTTTTCAATTTTATGTGGACCAGATTTGTGATCCAGTTCTGCAAAACGTTTCACATTGTTTTTGGTATAACGTGATTACCATTTCAATTATAATTTCATAAAAAAATCTAGTTCGTAATTTTTTTCGTACAATAATGCTGTCATCACTCACACTTTGGGGGAATGGTGGTTCAAAACCCGATTGACAATACAGGGGTCCTAAAATAACAATTGCTGACACTCATTCCCGAAAAACATTTGGTGAAAACAACACAGACGTCCTTTTCTTAAAAAAACACGTTATAAAATTTTTTGAAGATTTTGATAAAAGACTTGAAATTATGTAATAAAAGGTAAAAATGGCCGCCATAAAATTTCGAAATAAAGTTGGTGCCATCGCCATTCATGCTCCATGGCTTGCAGGTCGCATTGTTTCAGTTTTCAGTAATTTAAAGTTCCAAATGCTGGACGTGAGTATAGGAGAATTGAACAAAAACTAACGACAAATCGAAAAGCTGCAACAATTTCCCATCAAGCAGCTTTGAAATGGGTTTGTGCAGTCTGCGTGAAATTCGGCCAATTAAGAGGTGACCTTTTGATAGGGGGACAAACGTTTCTAATATTGCACATTGTGAATCTGACCAAAAACAAAACGCTCTGATTACCATAGGTTCTAATTCCCGTCTCCTTTTTCGTTTCAGGCTGAAGCAGAAAGGCTCAAGGATGCTTGGGAAGCAATGATGGCAGCTCCACCTGTGCTCAACCCCTTCCAAATCATATTCCAAGAGCATGCCAAGTATATGGTGGCAATCAAGGTGATTATAACATGGACGTGTGCAAAAGCAATAAAGTTATGACTTTGCTAAATTGTGTCCTACAGTGAATGGTGGAACCAGCTCAATACGTAATGTTGTGCTGCTGTGCAGAGAATGAATAAAAAAAATCGACTTAAGATTTCTGCAGAAATGTTCCTGAGAATTGTGTAGGAAAATATTAACCTGCACGTGTATGCAGAAATTCCGCAGAACATCACCCTAACAAGCACGCAGAAAAAGTAACATTCTGTGAAATAGCAGAACAGGACTTTTCTATAGAATTCTGTTTAAAATGTTTGGTATGAAAGTGGTGAAATATTTTGAATAATTTATTCTTTGTATCTTTTTGTATTGTTTATTATTAGATTAAGTGGTACTTGTCCATTAAGGGAACTACATATTACTGTATGTTAGGGTAGGTTAGGTTAGGTTAGGTTAGGTTAGGTTAGGTAAAGTTAGGGTAGGTATAAATGCTCAAAAAACCTAACCTATCCTAACCTAACCTATCCTAACCTAACCTACCCTAACATAACAGGTAGTTCCCTTAATGGACAAGTACCGATTAAATAATTTATAATTTCACAATATTTCTCCACAAATGTAGGTTCTCCTTACGGTTCATAGGTGGACAGTGATTCTTTACATATTTTTTTTTTATGAACTAAGACCCTGGGCTCTTAATGCATGGGACATGAGTGTGAAGAGTTGGTGAATCTGAGGGTTAGCTGCGAGGAATTGAGGTTTCCATGTGGTGGGCCATGAAAATTGATGAAATGTTACTTGAAAACCATTAAAACCTCAACTTCTCACGGCTGTTCCTCAGATTTATCAATTCTTCACACTCCTCATGTTTTCATGAAATAGGGCCTTGGCGATTAGAAGTGGGGCATACTACATTAAAATTTTAAGAAGTGTGAGTTGGTATCACTAGTGGGGAATTTGGGGTGCATTCTCATATGTTCTGGTAAGTTTGCAGGTGTGGGTCCATGATATTACACGGCACACCTAATCAAGTCTTGCAATCACTTGCCCATACATTTGAAGCCCTTAATAACCGCCTTCTTTTCTTTCGTTTCCAGGATCTCCAAAGCCAGGTCCAAGTCTTGCAGCAGTTTCGCACCAGGGTGCTCCAGGCATTCCCGCAGCTGGACAGCAGCGCCCCCTATGGTGCCATGCCATCGAAGGCACCGGCCGGGACTCTCACCACGCTGCCCTCGACCCGGAGACCGGGGGTCCTCAGTAAGACCGGCCGGATCCTCCCCACGGTCCAGAAAGCAGCTCCGGCAACCGTCAGCCGGCATGCGGCATCCAAGCCTCAGGCCTATGCCGGGCACGCGGGTTCCGGTCCCGGCCGGGTCCGGGACAGCAAGAAGTTCGTGGTGGTGGCGCAGGGCAAGAACTGGATGCGCATCCGCCCGTGTGCCAAAAAGAGCGATTCGGAGCTGGACGAGTCTGACGATGCCTCCTCGGACAGTGTCCACTCCATGGAGCCGCCGGACAAGCGCAAGACCAAGGGTAAGCGCAAGGGCGAGGGTGCTGGGCCCCGGCAGGACAGCGGCTTCAGCACCGACGGCAAGGAGCGCCACCACCAGGACCGGTCATCGGATGGCCGCTGGCTAAAGATGAGCAGTGCGGCTGAGGACGAGCTCATGAACGTCCTGGAGCTCATCGGCCAGAAGAGCGAGGTTCTGCGCACCAAGGTGGACAGGGCAGAACTGACGCCCCCGCAGGGGCCAACGCTAGGCGACATTGGTCTGAAGCTGGACGATGTCCTAACGGAGGTGGAGCGGCTGCACGCGGAGAAGGAGCAGATTCTGGAGCGGCTGGTCATGGCCGAAGCCGAGCGGGAAATGTACAAAGGTGAAATGATCCGCATGAGAAACTTGCTCATTGACAGCGAAGCCAGCCGTAAAGTGCTCCAGGAGCAGCTCAGTGCCAGAAGCCCTCCTACGAGCAGGGGCGGTGGGCCGGAGCCGCTAACGGGCAAGGAGGAGCCGGACACACCGGGTAGGACCTTGTGGGCCTCAGGCGCTCCTGGCCTGCCCACCAAGCTCAGGGTCCATCTGGACAAGGCCAGGGTGTCTGCCATTCTAAGCGAGACAAGGACACTGGAGCTGCAGCGCCAACTGCTGGAGGCCATGCTGCGCAATGAGGTCCTGAAGACGCAGCTGGAGCAGAACGCCGCAGACCGCACCACCGAGGTACGCACGTGGCGTCAGGCTGAAGAGGCACTGCGAACCGAAGCTGAAGAGCTGCGGCAAACCGGCAGTGAGCTACAGGGAAGTCTGCGGCATGCCGAGGCCGAGCTGCGTGAGGAACGCTCCAAGCGGCAGGTCCTCGAGCGAGCTCTGCAGGCTGCTTACAAGGATCTGACCAGCGCTAACAGTCGGCAGGAGAGTGTGACGCCAGCCGAGAATGTACGGCAGCTGTCAGTGGAACTGTTTCCGGTTCACCAGATGGTCATGAACCAGCCATCCGGAAAGGTATGCACGTGATTCTTGTAACGGTTTCTTGGAAGTCTGGATGTGAGAGCGGCACATGGGAGGAAGGATGGAGGGAAGGGATATTATGACATTTGGAAATGCACTGATATCCATTATTAGGGAAATTTCATAAATTCCAAAAGCGGGATGTATTTATTTTCAATTATATACAAAGACTAAAAAAAGACATCGTCGGGCCGTGACTGGTATTATAGAATGTAAAGTATTTATTCTCAGTCAAACTCCTCGGAGAGGCACAACGTTTCGGCATATGCACCTGACATTTACGTCATGACGTAAATGTCAGGTCACCTTTTTATTATTTTTGAGCTTTTATTTTATTTGATTTTATTTGATTTTATTTTATATAATTCTACACATTGTATCTTTGGGCTCACGCCAATCATTTATCTCTGTCCTATATGTATAGCACCTGAAGAGGGCTTTTGATAGCCGAAACGTTGTGCCTCTCCGAGGAGTTTGACTGAGAATTAATACTTTACATATACAAAGACTATTTAGATATTATATCACCATAGAAATGAATAGAAATCGTTTTCCATCCATAAATGTGCATAGTTTTCTCGTACTTAATATTCAAAGCCAAAAAACGCCGGCAGCTCGAAATGGCCATAAGACATGCTGGTGACGTCATGTATTGGCATCACATCAATTCACATGGTGGAAAGTAATGTGGCTTTTAAAAAAATGCGGGAAACCTACCATGCGCCAGTATCACGAACCGCAAATCCAAAATCACAAAAAGTGCCAGTGAAAGGTCACACCGCACTTCATATAATTAAAACTTATAGTTACATGAAGTGGCAGATGTCATCCTCTAGCAATTGCATTATGTCCCCTCCTCCACAAACAAGGGTAAATGTAATGATAGCCAAATCTTCGAAAGTCTTACTTCATCAAACTATGATCAGGGTCAGATGCAGGCAGGTATCGCTCCATCAAAACGAATGTGACTATCTCAAACCAAAAAAAAAATATCCCAACCATATGCATGTACATGTATTTGCTCGCTGATAACAATTACTTAGCTGATATTTTTCTTTTTGCAGTTCTCTGAAAGAAGTTCCCCCATGACTTGGCGTCCTCATGCTTCAACATCCACAAGCACCATCCCTACCGCAAGCCTAGCACGCACTTCGGCACCAGTGACTTCAGCGGCAACAACCGACTTTCATCACCCGAGCAAAATCCACATCAATGGTCACCAAGATTCCCCTCCCACCGTGAACGGTAACGACCACTCCAACAAGACGGACTTTACTTCTCCAGACGCCTACAGGAGATCTTCCAGGGATCTTGAGGACGATGACACGCTAACAAACTTGTACTCTCGTGTGCGACCCTCACCCACCAGCCGGACGAGCAGCAACCTGTCCTGGAGGAAGGCCCAGGAGATCAGCACCAACAAACCGGAAAGACAGTCCAAACCAAACAGCTACTTGACGGAAGGCCACTCACCAAAGAGCAGGACGAGCAACTTCGGCCCCAAGTTCAGCCAGTCGGCCGAGGACCTGCGTCCCTCGGAATGGGACTGGGCAATGAGTGCCAACCAGCGGCTGGTGAATATGACACAGCGTATGCCGATGTCTGAAGCAGCCACGTGAGACTTATGTAAGATGAATTAAAGGGCACCTAAGGGTATGCCGTGCCCATTCCTATATCAAAGTAACTCTGGTGCTTGACCGCATATCACCTCATGTGACTATGGGGCGACTTAGTCTGGCAGCATTTCTTTGCACTTTCTGTCTGTCAGAGCCGGAAACTTGCCATAGTGACTACCGGTAATATGGATTTGCTCATTAGCAAAGGGCTCTCCACCTTCGGTAGGCTGATCAAGTCTATGGGATACAGGACCCATTCTCAAAATTGACAGTTTGCCGTGCCGATTGCGTTTTCTTGGTTGCAACACACAGAAAATCTGAAGTTGTGTTGCCAGACTGACACTTTCTTATTTGTAAGGTTGTGCGTTTTTTTGAAAAGACTTTTCCAGCTGCAGCTTACACAAAATCACTTTGCGTAAAATGCAACTGCGCGGAACATCAAGACAACACTAGGTTCCTCACCCTTAGACGTTCCTATTGCTCAACAAGAGGTGTGAACTGATCAGGAAAGAAACATGAAATTCAACAGGGTCTATGTACCAAAAGTATGTTTGTGAGGCCCAATGGCCTTATATTAACATTTATTTAATGTTTTGCATTGAGTATGTTGGAATGCAAACCAATGTATTTATCTGTTGCACATTCATCCTTATGAATGTGAGTATTGTTATATTTGTAGCATTTTGTGGCACTAACGCCTGATTTTCACTTGTAAGTTTTGGCTAAGTGTGGTCCTACTTTGGTTTCAAGTGAAAAAACTACTAGAAAATTAAGAGAGTAGGGCAATGTTCTACATTGACCAGTCAGATCACTCAGAAAGATGACCGAAGGACAGCATACTATGGCGTTATTGCTAATGAACATCTGTTCCTACTGCTCTATTTCCCCTTGGTGAAACTGTATGCATACAAAACTAAAGGCCCTTACATGTGCGTACGAGCGTATGCTCTAAAAATTTGGAAAGCGAACTTAAGCAAAAACGTACAAGTGGAAATGAAGCGGTAGACCCCATTGAATTTCAAGTCAATTTTCAGTTGTGTGGTGCTTTGTTAGATTTAGTCAGTGGTTAATCTAAGCCGCAATGCACTTACAAACGACAATCAAGATGTCAACGAAATTAACAGGTGCATCTCTATTATCAAAGCTTTACTTCAAAGAAGATGCACCTTTTCATATCGATATGGGAAATCAAATGCGATGCTCGTACTTCTAGCCGAAACATTCACACACAAATTTCATGCATTAGTTTGTCACATTTGCGTATGGTATGCCTTAGCTGAAATATCACCATGTCTTTGGTTAGCCCCATACAGTTTTTGTGGAAATGTTAAAACTAAGCAATGATATGTTCGCCGTGTAACCGACAGATATGCGATTGTTACTATCGCAAATATCGTGCCAGTTGTGCGATCAACAGACGAAAATCAACCTCTAAGTATCTTCATGAAATGGAAATTACCTTCGTAGTTGGTATTTTGTTTTCGATTAAACCATACGTTTCACTACTTGAATGTGATCTTAGCAGCTTTAGCAACTTTCGGTTATCTAATGTATGTTTTTTCTGTATTTCCTCCTCGCCTTGTCAAACTCCTATTACTGTAAATTTATTTTCATATACGAGTATCTTTGTCAATTTCCTTGCCTTCATCATCATCCCATGCACGAACCACATTGCAGCGTTGCCTGCATTGAATGCATTTTGCAGTGCCTTCGTAACTAGGTTTACACCATCGTTCCATGCCTGAACCCATTCCAGGGGCGGATCCACAAATACTTCATAGAAAAAGGGGTGAATTTCCTTCGTGTTTTTAAATATTAACAATGAAGGAAACGCCTTGTGAAAAGTTTCTTGAATTCTTGTCAGTTGGCGTTTTTATAAATCATTTTGATAAAATCCATCATTTGTGATATAGTTTTGAAAACCATTTAACCTAGGGCGTCTATTTCAAATTATTGGCTTCATTTTAAGTTTTTATATACTTTTTATTTCATTCCAATCTAATTCGAAATTATTTTTAGTCAATGATTGTCATCATTTCTTTGATGGGGGATTGAAAACGATGACAAACAATAACATGTGTGGGGTCTATAAATCGTGAACACATAAAATTACAGTAGAAAAACTTCAAAATGCCTTGCCAATGGTGACAGTTTAGACGGAATTAAACAGTTCCAGAGCATTTTTATAAATGTAGGATTTTACTGAAATTCCTTGGATATACAGGGCGAGTTGAGAAGGATCCGCCCCTGCGTTCCTGACTGCGTCTGTGCTTTAATCTGTGATAGTTGCAATTTGAAATATGCGAAATATTGTACAGTAAGCCTTGTTAAATGAGACTAATGACATTTATGTGCCTGACAGGATATTCTTGTGGGCTGGAAATTCGAATTTTGACAAAGATATAATAAATGGATATTTGAATATTTTGCAGGCTTGTACTACCCGGAATTTTATTGAAATTCAAACTAGGTTGATTCTCTTACTGAAACGCGCATAATTCTTTATAACTTTAAAACGCGTAGCAAAACTGTTAAAATTAAGCTTAGCTTAAAAAATCCCACAGGTGATGGCAATGGTCCATTTTGGAACCAATTTGCTTTAATTGCGTTTATCTGATAGTGCTTCACCACATTTGTCTGTGATGATAACTGATAAAAACATGCGTTGGCCCGAATCACCCTAAAAATATCGGCCTTAGGATGGCATAGGCGATCTTTTGTTGAAAAAAAAAATATACATATACATTTTAACTTGTTCTATTAACGCAAAAACTGCGTTGTTATTTTTTCTGTATTTCTCATCTATCCAAACACAGATAATCTTATTGCAACATCGATGTTTAGTAACAACCAAGAATTGCAATTCCAAAAACCATTGGGTGTTAGGTGCATGTGAAATCTGGGTGCATGAGCAACCAAATTTGATATCGATTTGCTGCGGGAATCCCTCATGCATACTAATTATATGCACTTTCTTCAACAACATTATTTTGTATCACACCTGCTTTTGTGCATTTTTGCCAACAGCTAAACATATACGAATATGCTTTGAACCATTAGTGTACATTAATGTAGTACACAAGGAATGTTTTCACACTATCACTGCGCGGAATTATCGCCATCACACATAGGACAACAAGAAAAAGGAAGTGCCACGCTACCTCGAAGGAAAGTTTAAGGAAATCTCACAGCACAGTGGAATCACTGTTATGCCTTAATTCTTACATGACTATGTTTGGACATTTATTTACAATTACCTGACTTTACCAGACGTTTGCAACCTCCCTGGCAATTCCACCTTTTCCAGGTCTAAGGAAATATTGCACATTATTATTAAATCAACCCAGAGATGTTTCTAAAGCAAATTGTTTCCCAATCCGTTCCTTCTCCACAACTACAGTTTAGCAGGATAGTGATATCACCTAACTGTACAAGTTCTGTTATTGTCACTTGATGTTTGGATACTTATTCCACTTCATTAAACATCAGGTATACCAACTATACAAGCATTTCTACAATAAGCTTAGGTGTCATATTAGGACACCAAGCATAAAGTCCATTTGGACATCAGAAATGGATGCTCAATGCCAAACTTCCTACATCGTGTTATATAATCAGAGTTCTGTGCATTTCAATAGTACAGTCAACGGCCCCATAAACTTTGCATGGACAACATTGAATGGAATATACTAAGCTATATAGCCGTGCTTAGTATGGAATGCGATCTGAAAACATAAGTCTATTCTATATTTGTTTATACATTATATTCTTATTTTCTTATATCTTACTCTGCATTTCGTTACTTCGTTCTTTTTTCCATTGAAATCTGATTTTGAATTCGTTGTTCCAACACTCATTATCCCCCGCCCAATATGTATACAAGGAATACTCGGTCAAAGTATCAAAACAACAGCTATAGCAGGACAGTACATACATGTAGGTGTGATAATCCATGGGGGATTTCAAACCATCAAACATGTTGGGTATTTAAAAACTGGAAGAAAATAGTTTAGGGGCCTACCTTACTATGATGCAAACTTGTCGTTTGATGTCGCCACCATCGTCCTCCTTAGCTTCCTTGACTTTCCTGACCAACCTCTGGAAGCGAGCCATCTGCATGCAGAAAACGTTCCAATTAAACATCACGATGCCATTTCAGCTCCTTTTTTATTTTGTGTTAAAAGTGTTCTACAATTAAGACATTGATATTAAATAGAGAACTAAAGCCTTTCGTTGCAGAGGATTTTGGCATGACAAATTTACAGAAAAAGCACACATTGTACACGAGGAACGGCATTGTCGAAGCTGAACAAATTGGCGCGAGTTTATGGTGGCGTTGAAAAGACTAATCGGCGATTAACGTAACATCCGTTACATTAGGCGGTTGCATTATAGGCAAACATTCCATCGCAGTGAGAATTTGTTTTCGTGAGAAACACATGAAATCCTCAATGGAACATTGACAGTTTTAGCAAAAAATCGAACAACACTTTTAAAAGACAATGTGTATATTTTCAAATTTTCAAGGAATGTGGTGAAAATTTCGGCATGATTTCGAGGAACTAGAAAATGCTCCATACTTAAAAGTGAAATAAGATATATTTGAAGAACAACGATGCCACCAATATGCCACTAGTTTACCAAACGTTTCAAAATTTTGAAACCAATTTCAACTTTTATGAAAAATTTGAAATTTCGAAAAAAAATCAGTTTTTTTTCGTTCAGCAACATGATTTCTTTTTACTTCACAAACACCATGTTGGTTGTTACCAATGCTTTAGTTTGTTCTCCAGAAATTGCGAAATTTCCAGCCTCGAAATGCTTTCTGGGGCTCATACAGGGTGTCGCCTGGAATGCTTAGAAAACACAATTAGGGGAGGGACGTTAGTTCTAGCACAAATGGCTGATCATGTCAAGCATTCTTTGAAAAGCATATTCTGCTGACTGACGAGTACAATTGAGTATATTTGGAACAGAAAACAAATGCCATTCAAATCGCTAAAAAAGTATGTACACAAACGTGCTAAATTCCCAGAACAAAATTAAGCATGTCGGCCAATGAAAGCCATGGAAAAAACAAAATGGCGGAATTCTGTAATGCCCAAACATAGGCGAACATTGGTTGGGTACCAATCAGGGTAAAATAGTAACTAAAAACGTTCTAAAAGGTTGACCCATATTTGACCTCCACATAAATGACGTCAATGCAAAGGACCTTGGGGCCCTAACATCTGCATTGCATGCAAAATTGAAATTGCTTGAAATTCACATTAACTCTTGAAAAATAACTAAGTTTAAGTTGATTACAACTAAGTACCAGTGCCAGCAGATGTTGCTCGATTGAGTTTTATAACTGATGGATAACATCAGTTATACGCGAGCTAAGTAAGAGGTAAGTCTGGGCACAAGCGGCCATCTTGAATTTGGCATTCCTCGACAGGACTAGCGGCACAAGCAGGGAGGAACTTGCAATATTATGACTTGATAGTGTATGCTTCAGGAGTATCGTCTGGTAAAAACAAACTGTATAATATATAGCACGATGACGTCATCGTGTCAAGATGAGATTCGACCTTCCTCCAAAACGTGCCATTTTCAAGGAGCATTACTTTTAAATCAATGACGCGTTTTGGTCAATCAGGGAATGCATTATCTCGCCATTATAATGCTATCAAGCAACATCACTAATGTCACGCGGTCAGTTATTACTGGTTAGTTATGGAATGTAAAAATGACCTGACCAAAAAGTGTCCAATTAGATGCAGGGAATCAGCGACACTTACATAGCCAGAGCTGGAAAATTTGATGTCCCTTAGCAGTGTGACCTTGTCACATTGGGCCTGTGTCCCTCGTGACGTCATGCTACATTATTGGAGTCACTCGGGCAGCTTCAAAAATCATGCACCGTTCCAGTCAGAACACGATTAGCGTTGGCAAAAACAAGAACAAAAACAAACGCAGGAATAAGAACACGAGAAAGGGCTAAAAACAAGAACGACACAACGTGGAATTGAAATGATCACAGAAAGTTGCCTGTAAGATACATAATTAAAAGACTACGCCTACTCAATGTATATAAGCTACGATTCTGTACAAAGTACAATTACAAACGAGTGCTTCAGACTGGGGTTTAGTCGGGGTGTTAGTAAGAAAGCTGACTTCCGGTTGAGAATTAATACTCGGGGGCGGGGATTCCGAGTGCTTCCGGTCTGCTGGCGACATCTTTACTGTTGTAAGAAAACTTATGCTAATTCTGTTAGGGCATCTGGGGCCAAGAAACTAAGACATCTTAGCTGCATTCCCATACAGGTGATCCATTTTACAGACTTGGCCCCAGATGTCCCAGAATCTCCAGGCCAGGACCAACAAGTGCAACACAATTTCCACAAACCACATCAGTCACGTGGTTGGCTGAAACCAATGGGTGGGGCTGCGCATTTCCGCCAATATGGCGGACTGACCCCACCTCTAGTTTCAATCCTTTCCTGATGGGACAACTGCATTAAAACAACGCTTATTTTGGTGGTTTTTACCAAACGCCAGTATAGAGACCATGCCAGTGCATCTACTGGCACTGGAAATCAAGTCACGGCGTTTATTGGATCTCATGATTTTTAGCCTACCAATACCAGCAGACAACCTGTCATAATGGTTTTGTTTTGGTAAACACCATGAGAGGACGTCCACTGTCATATGTCATGTCATTGTCTTTACAATACCAAATCCAGTAGACACCATGGCTTTACATCTGGTGGCATTGGCATGGTGTCGATTATATGATTTTATATACTGTAAATTTTTAATAAATTTCATGACTCTAAAAGTCAGCAGATATCCTGTTATGTTAAATTAAAAACTACCAAAATAAACTGCATTCAAATGCAATTCAAATTTTTGTTCGGTGTTTCGTTACACCCAGTGATGACAAAAATTCACCCTGATCCCATCAACATCATATTGAGTACAGTTCAGCCACATGGGTCATGAGATCTATACTGCACATGGAAAGTAGCCTGTGTAGCACTGACAGAATTAACACATGTTCCTAGATGTCCAGCAGTCGACAAGTAGATCAGAAGCGCCCCATACAGTCCTCGCAGCGGGTTCTAGAAATCCGGAACTGGAACGAGGAAGAAATACTGGTGCAATGAAAATAGTGGGCAGGTTTCCCAATTTTGCAGAAATTTCGCCGGGAAATTCGGGTGGAAATTGGCACGTACAACAAAGGAAAAAAACAACGAAAAAGGTCCATCGCAAAAAACAGCGACATACTGTATAACTTATTGATCCATACTGTGGGGTGGCTTAAAAAGTGTGCATTAAGTAAACGAGGCTGTGGGGGAGGCTCAGGGTGGGGTTCCTAGCTATTGTCACGAATTTCAGTTAAGTTCTTTGGGAATTGATTTGTGGTTGGGGTATGCGCTCAAACCGGCGTTCGTTCTCATATCAGCATGTCCTGTGCCAGATCCCGGCACATAAGCCGCCGAAAAATGGCACTAGCGTGGGACCCTCAACGGTTTAGGTATCCTTTGGTTTTCCCATGTTTCCAGTCTGTTCTTAGTTCTTAGCCGGGGTTCCACGAGCAATTCAATTTTCACCTTCCCTGACTTTTTCATGACTTTTCCAGATTTAAAAAAAAATTCCTTGACCATTAAAAATTCGAAAATATGACATTACAGGATCCCTCTGACCTGTAAAACATGGAAACTCTGGTAATGCCAGGAAACTTGTAAAGGCTTGGGAATAAATCAGGGAAAAGCGAGCAAAAGTCAGGGAAATTTAACAAATCTCTTGATACAGAAGTCAAGAAACTCAAGGTATCAACTAAAGCAAGCAATTCTGTGGAATGAAACAATAATGAAATTGCAAATTTGAAAAAAAAATAATCTAAATTTCTAGTTTTCTATTATCATGTTTGCTCTATTGCTGGTTCCTTATTGGATGTTGTGTTCACCTCATGTGTATAAACAATGAACAAATATAGACTTTTTTACATTGATAATGTAATATTTTCGCATTTTTAATGGGCAGTGACTTTTTGGTTCTAACCTGGAAAAGTCAGGGAAAAATCAGGGAAGTTTAAAATTGAATTTATGTGGAAACCCTGTAAATGTCTATCCCTCGAGCAATTTTGATCACAATTCACAATGTTGACAATTCCATCAAGCAGGCAGGGACGTAGGACAGGTTTTACGGGCCCTGAAGAAGTAAAGCTTTGGGGCTCTTATTTGAATCTGGGGGCTAGCAGAACACCAAGTTATTCTCTTTGAAAAGAAACTTAAGTTCAGCAGTCATGGAAGTTAAGATTTTTAGATTTTCTAAGGGACTCCTGCAGTTCGGGGTCCTGGATAGTTAAATCAGTGTTCCTATGCCCCACCAATTCTGTGACCATGATAATCTCATTACTATCACCTGGCTACCATTAAATTGAATCATCCAATTGAACCATCAAAGGAGTGATCACCAAAAATGCATGAATTCTGGTCCAAGTGATGACTATTGTCTGGAAAAGAACAGATGAGTATATTCTCAAATTATGTGTGAGACCTAAAGAGTTTTCCTGCAAGCCACAAAACCGACAGACTCCCGAAACAAGTGACGAGTGCGTAAAGTCCCTAGGACACCTCAACTGCAAAGGACCCCACCCCGCCAGCTGGCGATTCGAGCGCATACCCCGCCGCGGCGCTCGCACCGCAAACCGCAGCGCCCCTGGTGTGCAAAATCGTCGACGCGCTACCGTGACGCTACGCTGGGGTCAGGCGGGTTAGCGTGCGACGGTTATAAGGCAGCTGTGACCCACACAATGAGCCTGGGGTTGACCAGGCTGCCAATCTCGCAGTTCACGGTATGCGTCTGCCCATTGATGATGAACAGGGCCTCGTCGGCCGGGGTCACCATGTAGTTGCCGAAGACCCCACTGCTGGTGATGGGCCGGTTGACGTTGCTCCACTGGGCCAGCGAGGCGGCCATGGCCCGGCCCACCCCGGTGATCATCTCCACCTTACCATCTCCCAGGTTCACAAACAGGATGTCCTCCTTGTCCACCGAGCTGGCGTACAGGTCGTAGCTGTGGCTCGTCTTCGACGGGTAGAACGTTATGTCGCTGATGTTCAGCGTTGTCTTCACGTCGAATAGAAACCTGAGGCCGGCTAAAAAGACACCAAATTAGGCTCGTTTATGAGGGGCAGGGCCTTCTTGGTGCTCTTCAGGTCAAAAGCTAAACTGCTGTGCTACTATGTTGCGAAGCGTTCCAACCGTGCGGCATCCGAGCAATCCTTTTGTACGGCTTTGACATTCCAAATGCCATTCTACTCCATAAGTTCATTTTAGCAGAAATTCTCATAACCACATATGAAAGTTCATGTGTACAACATGCTGCATGCCAAGCTCCATGAAGCAAAAACTAGCGACTACCAACTATGCACTTGCCAAACTACTAGTTGTCAAGGTCCTTGATGAAACAACCCCATGCTGCAGCGCGAACTATCCATACTATTCATTTGAACTTCAAACTCGTGCCAGACATGAAGCTCTTTGATACCAGCTAGTCAACAACTACCACAAACTGGCCAAAACATTCAAGACGATCGTGCGACTACACAACACTATGCCATTTTTCTACCACTCTGCAACCAAAGGTCAAGCCAGTTCACCATGCCACTGATGCCAGTGTGAAATAAGCAGACATTAGGGATCATGCACTCACCATTCTCGGACGTCTCCTGGGCGATGATGGTCACGCTGTTGTTGCGGCGGTCAATGGTGACGATGTGCAGGCTGTCCGGCGAAGAATGTGGCGTTCCCAAGATGTGTGGCTTGTGGGCGAGCACAGAGTCGGTCATGTAGTCCAGAAGAACTTGGCCAGTTGTTCGGCCAGTTATGGGCTCTATACACTCGATGACCACTAGTCCTCCTACAAGGAACACAGCAATATATAATATTATTAAATGCTCTATAATATATTATATATATATATTAATTTCAGAAGAAAAACAGACACTTCGTTTGCAAACTTTATACAGCCTTATGCAAAACAAGTACATGTATTCCTAACCTAACCACTAGGAAAAATATTATAATTTATGTTATGTGGATCCGCGTCACATAATTTTTGTCTACAAATTTGGGCAGCTAGGAAAATTGGGCAAAACTTCAATAAAACTTATTTCATTTCAAATGCAATCAGCTTAAAAAATGTATGAACAACAGGAAAAATCACTTGGAGTTAGGAGAAAGTTTTCTCCTAACAAAACATAAGCTGGCAGTGATTGCCTATTGGTTAGGGGCACTTAAATCAGAAATCACATTGTTAGGTTTTCAGGGGCTGTTCAAATTGTACAGCTGCATTTGATCACTGTCACATAATCAGAATCCCACGTGTAAGCATTTATCATTATTTCCTTCCCCATCCCTCGCAATAAAAAACTGCAATTTTACTTTTGAATTACAGCATGCAGTTTTAACTTTTATAGAGGGGCATTTAGATATTATGTCATCATCTTGGGGGATGCCAGTTAGTTGCTGACGACATTACTTTTGTGGACTGATGTAATCATTGGCGACCTAATTTTTACAAAAATCATAGGCTGAAATGGAAAATGTTCTGGTCAATAATTACATGTATATGATCTTTCATGGAAGGGGGGATGGAAATTACGACTAATGATGACTTGGGGGATTTGAAAATCGGAAAAAAGTGAAGACATGAGATACATGTATATTACTAAACATCTCCTACTGCAGGGTATCCAATAAGTTGCTAACTGGTAGTTCAGAGAACTGTAGATTCCGATGTTCAACTTTCCTCAACTAAAATCTAGCACTTTCTGTCATGTTGCACTAATCATAACAGGACAAGAAACTAGTTGCATACTCACCGATGGAGGAAAACGCGACGCCTTTGGGCACACAGTTGTAGGGAGTGAGGTCCACTGTCCGGACGTACTTCATGGCTGCCAAGTCCACTTTGTACATTCCTCGCTGATTGGTGTGCACAGCATAGCCATAGCGGAACTTGTGGCCCGTGTCCTGTGCGTCGGGGACGAACAAATCGCTGACTAGGTCGAAGTGCCCGTCTACCGGTTCCGGGTGGACAGTGTGGTGCTTCTTCTTCTGACTCGAGTCCCGGATGATCTGAATGGTCTTGGTGCCCTTGTCGTCCAGAGACCTCCAGCACAACAGCCAAACTTGGTCCAAGTGGGGCACATAGTGGAGTTCAACCGGGAACTTATCGGTGACCACGACCTGGAAACGGCATTCAAAAGTCAGCTTCACCAAACCACCAAAGCACAAACAATTGGTAAAAATGACGTCATCTGAATTGCTATAATCCCTACTTACATCAACAACGACCATCTGCACTTTACTGATGATGAGCACCCTGTCCTTGTTGGGCTGTGATGCGTAGATGTAGCGGTCAGCCACGTTGATGGCCCTTCCCCAGCTGCAGTTGACCCCCTTATCGCCACACACGTACTCTTGGGTGCCGGGAATGATGTCCGTGCCCTGGATTTGATGGTACAGCCGGCACGTAGTGGGCTCATAGACGGAGATGCCCCAGTCGTGAAAGACGAAGAAGCGAAGTTCTTCTGTGGGTGCAGCTGAAATTGCAAAACACGTCATTACGCTCCTTGTCCATATACCCCCGAGCTCGATTAAGGGCCACGTGACACAGTTATCAGAGACATAATCAAAGGACAAAAACTACAACACACAACAGAATAAAAAAGGCTATACTACAGTATGTTCCCTGCCTTTTGCCCCTCCACCTTAGAAACAATATGACAGTGACTACCCCTAAGGACATGAGATCCATTTCTAGGTTACCGGTAGTTTAGGTTAGGATGACATCCCTGTTATCCCTAAAATTCAATGTATTGGCCACAAAAAAGTGTGAGGAATTAAGGTATGGTTTATTAACCCCCACCACACCAAATGCCATCAGCTGACTGGAGCATAATGTAGAATAGATAACACTAATACAAACAAAAAAAGGGAAAAATGCATGCAAAACTAAGAACCAAAATAGGATAAATTCAGACAGCTGGGACATGTGTTAACCTTGTCAACTAGACAAGTAGGGAAGTGACATACAGAGTTTTTGTGCACATTGCAGGGAAGGTACTGTAGTTTATCCAAAAAATAAAAACCAACGAAATGAAATCAAAAATTCAAAATAAATAAATAAAAATAAAAAGAACGACATTTACCATGGATAATATTCTTACTTGGTGTCGGATCGTCTTGCACCACCAAGGATGAAATGTCGCGCACCGTTCCAGCTGAGTTGCTAGCCACGCACATGTATGCCCCGGTGTCGCTGTAGATGATTTTCTTGATGCTAAGCGCAGTTCCATTTCCTGGATATTAAAAACAATTGCAACAGTTGAATCAAATTTAATCAATAAAAGCATGCGATACAACCATGACACCCGTATCGTAATCAATCAACATATTCTTTGAAGTATCACACATACCAATAACGAAGTATTTTTGGCTGAATATTTTCAGTTCCTCATCATTTTTAAGCCACTGCACAGTGGGCAGCGGTACGCCATTGGCCCGGCACTCGATGTTGGCATCCTCACCCGGCTTATGAGACTGGATTTTGGGCATCACACGCACTTGAGGCATCGCTAAGAAGAAAAATGTGAAAAAATTAAAAATTGATTCCATTATATGGAAAAGGGGCCTGATATAATAACATCATGACATGGAAGCAGTAGATAGTAAAAAAAAGTTGATAGGATAATAAATGTACTATGGATCAAGAGAAAAGATAGCAAAAAAATGAAAATGGAGTAACCTTTATGCTAATCTCATATTATTATCATTCCTCAGCCAAGACGCGAAGCCATTATTCATGGTTTGGAAAAAGTGTTATAAGAAAAAATGGCAACTTTAATATCGTAAAATATTTTCTAAAAGTATTTATTTACTTTCTCTTGAATGCAGCCGAATAGCATCCTCTTGAATGTCACAAAAAGTTTGCTTATTTGGTAAAAGTATTGCTCACGGCTCAACGGATATACCATAGCAAGGCCGTGGCAAAAACAAGACCGATAAATTAACTGAACGACAATTGCCACAAACAGTAAATAACTTGGATAAAAAAAGTACAGTTTTCAAACGGAAACATTCTACAAAGTAGATTAAAGTTTCGTTCATGAGGAATTGGATGAGATTTAAGCCGTGTTTTCTGCATGGCTGAAACAAGACAAAAAAAGACCAAAAAGCCTTTCCACGATTAACGCCCTAGGTGCCAACTGAAAATACGGACGTTGTTAAAATAAATTTATCTTGCACATCTAGATATTAAACTCAATTATATTGTTGAGATAACAAAAATACTGCGACCTATCCTCTGTAAATTCATGATTATGGAACTCAAACAGTCAGCGGCTATTGCATTAAGTGCCTCGGCATGACCAAAGTATTACCAGTACGCATACTGGGTACACGTTAGTATAAAAATTATATTAAAATTCCTAATCTTCATTTACATTATAAAACAGGATTTAAAATTTTTTCCAACAAGTATTACAAAGGTATTTGAACATGACAGAAACGTGTACTTGTCAAAATGAGTACTTGTGCTAATATGATTTCAAAATTGAGCAATATCAGCAATCTTAGTTGAAACAAATGGTTATCATAATCACTTACTTTCAACGTGTAGAAGATGCGTTTGGATGACGTCTTTATTTCGCTGAGCATGGCACGAATAATTTCCAGCATGGATCAGTTGAACTCGGGTCAAGTACAAGGTCCCGTCGACAAACACCTGTTACCACGAGAGACCATGGCATATTTAAACCAAAGTCTTATCCAAGGTTTGGTACTACGGAACATGCCCTGCTCGAAATGTACCAAAAATGTTCCATATCATTCCTACTTGTCCAGAAGACAAGAATGAAACCTGTTCTAGCTATCACAATTTATCATTTTTATGTTTCTTTTTATATTTGTCTTTTTCGTGTTAATCTAAACCTAAACAAAAATATAAATTGAGATTCAGCTGCCCCTAACTTCAAGCAATCGTTGCCAGCATACAAGCCGCTTGGAGAAACCACATTCTCATAGTGTCTATGCTTAAGCAGGGCATATTCTGAAGCAACCTGATGGTTATTATGGAAGATGATGGAAGGGCCTCTTCCAGAAGCAACTTCCGGACTTATTACCTTGACGTCATCTTCAATCAGGGTTGACAAATCCACCTCGTTTCTGCGCCACACGATAGGAGGCGGTGGTGTTCCGGTGACGTCACACTTGATCTCCACGTTGTCCCCCACGTGGGCTATCACGTGGTTGATTTCCAGGGCCTTGTCCAGCGACACCATGGACACGCCTGCGAACACGACATAGTTATCAGTAAAAATCCGAAGAGATTAGCTAACTGGAAAATATGCAAAATTTAACAGCGACCCCAAAAACATGCCCAGAAGTCTAACAGGAAGTACCAATTATAAAACTACAGTCGAGTTGGTGCATAGTTACATACTCGTCTGCAGCAACAAGTCTGACATAAAAACCAGAAGCCTTAAAGAGTGCCCTTTCAGATTACATTTTCATGTAAGTAATGACCCAAGTAGTCTCAATGCCAGTTTTCATAAAATTTAGACAATCCTTAAACAAATTACCAAAGTGGCTAAATTTTAGCGGTACTTGTCCATTAAGGGAACTACCTGTTATGTTAGGTTAGGTTAGGTTAGGTTTGGTTAGGTTAGGTTAGGTTTTTTGAGCATTTATACCTACCCTAACCTTACCTAACATAACCTAACCTAACCAAACCAAAGCTAACCTAACCTAACCAAACCAAACCTAACCTAACCTAACCTAACCTAACCTACCCTAACATAATATGTAGTTCCCTTAATGGACAAGTACCATTTTAGCCACTAGGGCTTCATGGAAGATTGTGCGATACTAAATTATTAAAACATCATAATCAAGAATCACAATCAAAAATCCAAAATGGAAAGTGAGCATTAATAACTAAGTTATATGAAAAATGGCCAGCTAGATGAACATACTCCAATGAGCCCTGGTCGCTGAAATATTATCAGTGTACATTTGCAGACATTAGGTGGGGATGCAAACGAATTTTGGGACTAAAACTGACAGGCTTTTTCCTAAAGAATGCATAATTATAAATAAAAAAACACATAAATAAATAAATAAAACCACACATCCATAATCCATCCGAAATTACTTATGTTTTCGAAAATGTGTTACTGACCACATATCTCTGGATTTTGTGACTCGGCATTGAGAGGTTTAGCAAAAAAATCAAGGTAAGTTGCCACCAATTATTTTTTTGTATTTATAGCTATTGGCTTGCAGATTATATTAAAGAAAAGGTAATGTCATGAAATGATATTATTTCACGAATGGAAAAATAAATCCCCAGAGGCTAAAAGGGTGACCAATGGTCAATTAGTAACCACTTCCACCATAATGACTGACAGCAAGCAAAGCTCCGCCCATGGCAGACATCGTCCAGTTAGTAAGAAGGCAAAGCATGGCGACTTACTGTATAACTTACTAAATGCTGTATAAAATTCGTTGATGTTGATGCGGCCATCTTTGTCCGAGTCGTCGAAGGTGACCAGGTCAGCCAGCGTGCACATGTTGGACAACTGGTCGAGGTGCTCGTTCTTGGCCACGGTGGACAGCTCCTCTCGCTCCAGCACCCCGTTGTTGTTCTGGTCGTAATGGCTGAACATGATGCTGACCAAATATTCCTTATCTTAAAATAAGAACAAAAATGGCTTTAGAACACGCGCAATTCTTTCAGGTCTGCATCAACAAAAGAACATTGACGTATCCAGGATTTAAAAGAAATTCCCTGACCATTAAAAAGCAAAAAATTTGAGATATGCCAATGTAGTATGGCATTTATTTAGCACTCGAAGCACCAGACAATCCAGCTGACAAGCCATCATGAGAAGCCCACTTTTTAATGGTATCAATGTGTAACAGGGCATATACCGTAGTATAGCCCGCTTTTCGTTATAAAGCTCATCTTACTCATGGTTCCGCCAAAAATTCAATTTTCAACTACCCTGACATTTCCAGGTTTAAAAAAAAATCCCTGAAAAATGCGAAAATATGACTTGCACATGCCCATGTAAAAAATGTTATATTTACTGTTCATTGTTCACTATAAACATGAGGTGAACAAAAAATGTAATAAGGAACCAGAAATATAGCACACATTTTAATGAAAAACTTCAAATTTAGATCAGTTTTTTTAAATTAACAGTTTCATTAGTGATTCCTTCCACAGAATTGCTTGCTTCGATTGATAGCTTGAGTTAATTGAACTTTAAAAAAATTACCAGAGACATAAAAATCACCTAAAACTTTTCTTTTCAGGTTATTCTTCTTACAATCAGCAGAAAAAAGCAGAGGTTTCCAAATTCTTGTCAGAGAAATTATTTTTGAGATCTGGCTGTTGTTTGACAGATTATGTCAACAGTGAAAATGGGGAATTATCTAAATAAAGTCACTAAGACTTTATGGCATCCAATTTGGGCATTCATTTCTTGACTTTGTGTTAAGAGATGTCACATTTCCCTGACTTTTTTAAAAATAAATCAGCCTTCATTGACTTCTCCAGGCCAATCCAACTTCCCTGACTTTTCCAGGTTTTCCAGGTCTGGGGGAACCCTGTTACTTGATCTCCATCAGAAAGCTTGATCTTCAAATTGAAGTGCGTAATGCGGAAGTGCCCATATTTCACCTCGTATTAAATTGCATCTGCAAATATGATCTGTTCTCCACCTCTGACAACGGCTGCCGTTATTGGCGCCAACAAGAAGTCTTAATTGAACTCCCCGAACCCAAATGCATTTTGCATGTCGGCGCTAATCAAACAAGTGCCCATATCCATTAAAACGTGGCCCAGATTTATCAAGGTAATTAATATTTGCTTCCATACCAACAATGTCTTTTTTCAGGGGCTCAAAACCACTTATTTTCCGAAATGCCTTCAGTGCTCTGCTGTGGAATCTCCTGGGGGTTGGAGTATCAATTTCTGCGCCGAAGTTTAATTAATGGTTTCCAGATTTCAAATTCGTGTTCGGATGAGCAGATGTCAATAGAAGGAGGCCTAATGCTAATTAATGTCGGATATTATTCCGGGCATACATTTGGGGCCCTGAGCGTGCACGCTTAATTAATATGTAATGCGGTGCATGAGCAATAGCAAACCAAGGACTAAATGTGATTTGCGACCAGAATATGGGGTGTGCCAAACAGCTTTCAGACGACAGTGATGATGAGATGAAAGGTGTCAAATGCCATTACCATTCTTTGACATTGCCTCGAGGTGCGAGGCATAAAACGGGCCGAAATTATGGTAAATTATTAATCTGCTCCTTTGCTGCATTCTGGTAAACCAGTCAATTTCCATTGCTTTAAAAATAATTTCTGTAAAAAGACCCCTATCATACAAATCAATTACATGATCCCCCAGAAATTCTATTTTAAACTTGCCTGACTTTTCCAGGTTTAAAAAAATTCCCTGACAATTAAAAATGCGAAAAGGTGACATATGCCAATGTAAAAATTGCTATATTTACTGTTCATTGTTTATAAATATGAGGTGAAGACAAATTTAAATACGGATCAAGCAGTATAGCACACATTTTAATAAAAAAAACTTCAACTTTAGATTACCTTTTTCCAAATTTACAATTTCATTATTGGTCTATTCCACAGCTTCAATTGCTTCAATTGATTGCCTGAATTTCTCGACTTCTGTATTATTAAATTTCCCAGACTTTTTTTAAATAAATCGAGCTTCCCTGACTTTTCTCAAATTTTTCCAGACCTTATCAACTTCCCTGACTTCTCAAGGTTTTCCATGTCTGGGGGAACCCTGAATTAAGATATTGACGATAAGTCGTCATCAAGATTGACAGAATTCAATCAAGTTTTCTTTAATAAAATTGTTCGCCAATACTCCATGAATAAATTTTGGAAATTATCAATCATGAAGAAAGGTCCAACATGAAAGTTCAAAATGGATCTTGAACCATTAAATTACCACCATTACACAACCATGGGAAACTTTCTTTAAACATCAATTGCCATCAGTTCAGACAAGTGTCACACACAAATGTGCCACCCTGGATACATGTTTGGAAATTATGATTAATGACACGAAAATTTTCCAAATGAATGCAAATCATATGGCCTCCTCTTTGGAATAATGTATATTAGCCGAGTCTTGTGCAAGCAAAAAGTTGTATGTTAAAACAATCTCTCATGATGCATATTGGAAGCAGTCTTTAGTTATGGCCCCCCAGAAAAACTGTCCAACTAGGGCCTCAGAAAACGATACTGACCAGGGAACTTGTTCATTACCTTCATTTTTCCTCTTTTCGCTCTCATCCCCAGTGTCCATCAGCTTGGCGTGGTTGTAAAGCAATAGATTGTCTTTCAGAATCTCGTATTCCTGAATAGAGCACTCATGTCCAACGCTCGAAGAGGGCTCAGGGCTAGGTGAAGTTTCATATTTGCCATCAGCGGCCATCTTGTGAGCCATTTCGGCCTTGCTCCAAGGTGCCGCAGTCTTGTCCACCCTCTCCACCCTAGAGTTGGTTGTGGGTCCATCTTGCGCCTTGTCCATCATCAGTTCAAAGTCTGAAACGAAGCAAGTGTCATTAGAAATTCATATCAGCCCACTTGGTAATGACTTATGAGGTTCTTCAAAGAATTTATTCAAAACATGTTTTGTTGCCAGTTTTTGAAGACTTGTTTTGCACATCTAAGATGTGGTCCTGTGACGTCACACACATGTCACGTCCACGTTTGACGTGGAGCTCACACTCGTGCTTATATTTCTCTCTATATCTCTTGTAAGGTGGCCTAACATGCATTATCAGTGACTCGTCAGGGGACAACCTATCATGCTGGTCTTGTATGAAGTCAAGACTTCAAATAAAATGTCTACCTAATGCTCTGACATTATTTATTTCCATCACCACCACCTCAACGTGTAAAATCTACAAGGCCCTTAGGAGCTGCTGATTTCGTGTCTTGCCCTGAAGGTCGTTACTCATGGACCTCCTTACAAAATGATCTTGCGTACATCATCCCAAACGAAAAACTTGTTGCAGAATTCTGCATACTCTGCAAAATGTTTTTCTGCAGAATTCTGCATAAATTGATGTTTTTATGCAGAAGTAATTGGCATTAGCATTTCTGCATAAAACCATATTATTTTATGCAAAGTTGTGAGGAATTTTTATGCAGAAATATTTTCTGATGAATTTTTTCAACCAGAATATTTTCTGATGATTTTTTTCAACCAGAATATTTTCTGATGAATTTTTTCAACCAGAATATTTTCTGATGAATTTTTTCAACCAGAATATTTTCTGATGAATTTTTTCAACCAGAATATT
>JAQFYZ010001244.1:0-25729 GCA_034695085.1 Cylindroiulus punctatus | reverse complement strand
AGCACAGTTGACGCGGTACTGAGCTAAACCTAGATGTTTCGAGCTTTCATTCCTTCGAGATTTTTCAGAATTGCAAGATTTTCATTGAAACATCGTTAACTTAAAGTTAAGAACATATTTGAAAATGTTTTAAATTTCTACACACTTTTGACTGAAGCTAACGTTTGCATAATTGCAGAATGTTGATGCCCTCAGTGTATATCCAAATTTTACAAAATTTCAGCGTTGTACGATTGCAATAAGATCATGTTTATATCTATGTTGACCATCTTCATCATCATATGTGATCATGTTTATAGTATTCATTTTTAACCACTGAACATAAGATGTTAAAGAAAAGAAAATCCATTGCCTATTTCAAAGTGTTTTTAAATCTGCCTACCAGAGTGCATTAACTTGCTTATCACTGTAAGAAATGATGGCTTTGAGCTCAGTTAACTCTGTACTGGGCTATACCTAGTTTTTAAGCTTTTTACTCCGCTGAACATTAAGAGTGTAGACGTAATTGACACCGTCCTTTTATATTTATGACAAAATACATGAGCGGAATAATAATTAGGATTTGTAATTTTTGAATCTGAGCCACAGGGGCCCACCCAACATCGCCATAGACAAAGGTACGGGTTATTGGGAACGTAGTGAAACGTTAATGATTTAAATTGGAGGATGGGAGATGAAAGTGGATAATGAAGAATTGAAGAAACGCTAAAACTAATATTGACCCGAGATAAATTTAATCTAGGCTCGAGAAATGCGCTCGCCGAATTTAGGCAGAGAACTCTGCATGAAACTCGAATCCATGTAAAATAATTACGCCGACTTTTTTAATGAAACCTCCTCCAAATCACCTATTATTTTAGCTGCCTTGAAATAATAAAACGCATTAAACCTCTCTTCGCTGAGAAATTAAAATCTAGATGACTTGTTGTGAATATCAACAGAGGAGAAATCCCGATGAATTTCATTTGTTAATGCTGCGCTGTAGTTATTAGTATAACCATGGCAACAGTGCATTTCCCTCCAGTATTTCGTTGTTTTTTAAATTAACTGGAAAGAAATTAGAGAAAAGTACTTACTAGGCTCGTATTGGATGACTGAATTTTTAACATGACAACAGTCAGCTCACGTTATCATCGTGTTTATGATGTTGTCATTTGGGTAAATCTAACCATCATGGTTGGAAAAGTGTTAATGTTCAAATATTAACATAGGATTTTTTTGGTTGCAACCAGGTTTGTGAATGTAAATTTCAATGCATTCTAACGTATGTTTTCTATTCCGCCATTTAATGTACGTTTCCTCTAGTTTTAATTTGAATAATCCGAATGTTTCCTGCAAGAACTTCCCCGGTCTTGCAAAACATGTAAGGCAAACACTAAGCATCAATTCAAATCCGAGTAATTTCATTATGGGAGGACGAACGGAATTCTTGGGCAGAATTAACATGGTGTAATAGGAAAACAACGAAGCAGAAGTGAAAAACGAGGGCCCATAAATCATTAAGGACCTTTTAATTATAAGAAACTATGTCCACGACGGATGCGGCTCCCCCTGTTATCATTATAATAAAGTATGTGCGAGATATTATTGGGAGAGATCGAGGAGACTTAAGTTATTCCACCATGGTGGCTTATATCAATTAGCCTGCATGGAACTTCTCGTTGATACCGTATACGGTATATACCACCATGGTATAATGTATGGTGCCAAAACCTAGGGGACAGTCATTAAATCCCCCACCCCTGCTCAACAGCCGCCCAATCGTCATTAAACTAATGGCGGCTTTCGTTTGGTTTTATGGATTAAGGACGAATTAATGCATTGATGCATCTCAGAGCCTCCAATAAAGAAATTAAGGGTTCAAAAATGGACTCGATAAATTCATGGCTAGATCAATAAATGATTTGCTGTTTATACGGTTCCTGGAGGAGGATTAAACTGCGAAGAAACCCGCATTAAGTCAAAAACCAGGTTTCATGTAGTGACCACGTCCGCCAGAAGTCATTACAATCGGGGAAGTGTTGCATTGTGGGTAGAATGTTAAAACTTCATATGTAGTGTCAGCTGCATCAACAATTGCATTCTGCTATTTAAAATACGTCTTTTTAAAGGCCTTTAAAGTTCTTACAAAATTGGCTTCCCATTCCCGTGCATATCACAGATTTACAATTATTAAACTATTTTAGCTAATGTTGGTAAACTGTAAGCAAAACCAATTAGACTGTATTGTTTATCAACCTTGCATACTGCACCGTGGACTAGATCGATTTTTTTTCCTTAAACAAGTACTGCATGTTATTCGTTTTCTCCATTACATAGGCTTACTTCTAACAGTGACAAATATAGAAAGATATCATCAGTGCCTCAGAAACGTTAAAAATAAGTGAAAAAAAATCTTTAAAATTTCCAAGCATCTTTTCAGCATTATGTATATTGTTTTATAAGTACGATTGCGTGGATTTTTATGTTGAGTTGAGGGAACATCAAAGACCAATTTCCAAAGTCAGTGAAGCGCATTGAAATTGAAATTCATGATGGGTGAGCATATACAAAAAAATATATATTAAATAAAATTATGAGAATCGAATTGTCGTCACACGAGCTAATATAAAAAATAAATATAAATGGGTTGAACGTATGACGATGACAGAAGAGGATAAAAACAGGCTGAACATCCTTTTGAATTTCGTACCCTCTGGATTTTAAGCCAATTCATTTCTCACCATTTTTCGAGAAGGAATTAAGGGAATAGGGACACGGATTTGCTTGTTCTCACTTGGGAAACTATATCAAAAAATGATAGCAAAGGCGATTAAAAATGAAGCCAGGGAATTTCATAAAGGATTTTAAGAGGGTTGGAGAAAAAAACAATATGGGAGAGGACGTAGGTGATGAGAAACATGCTTTTGTAGATTTTTTATTAGATTTTCGACCTGTATATAAATGAAAGTGGTCAAGGTTAGGTGGTTATATTTCAAAACGAATACTCTATCGAGTGGTTTTTGGCTATGAACTATACCGTATGTGAAACTGTATGGAATTAAGATGAGAAATCTAAGAAATCCAATAAGTGCGCGTATTTTCATTTCAATCAGTTCAATAAAATATACCAGCAAGCATATTTGCAGTAAACAGACGATTAACGTAATGTTGAACTTTCTTCTAAACGTATGGATTACGCAGATGGGAAATACATAGTGTGTAACATGCATTTGTTTCTATAAAGATGCTTAGAATGAGATCAGGTTAGGAAAATGTGAATTGTTCTGGACGAGCTAAAGCGCCATCTGTGAGCATCTCAGCTGATTTTTCTGGAAAACCTAAGGGGCTTCAAATAGATGACTGGGATATAGGTGTCATTTTCACGAGTTGAAACGTTCGCATGTTCTCGTTAGTATACATCAGAAGTGAGGGCAAAGGAGCACGCTTTGGATTTTTTAGGGGCAACTTTTTTGCTCAACTTGCAACGCGTGTTTCGCGGTTTTAACAGTGGAAATATCTCTAGATGCTGCTAATACCCTAAACGTTGGCTGTGTTTCTCGTTTTGGCCACCCACGGCGTGGCAGCAAGCTGTTTCTACCTCCCTGAAGCCGATTGCACTTACACACCATAAGCATACTTTATCCTTTAGAAACGCAAAAAGCAAGTTGTGTTACTCAGGTGCTGCTAGGGGGCACTGCATCCCGATATTATTTGACCCATTAACGAGAGCATAAAATTGCATCCTGGTGGACATTTTCGGATATCTTTTGGCGAAATTTATTTAATGGCCTGTTTAAAAAGTGATCATTTAACTTGGGGCACATCGGTGTAATCATATGTCAAAATCTCACCTCCGGTTGGCTTAATTAAGCTTATTGTTAAACATTGTTATCATCTAATGGTGTAATTTACATTATTTCCGTTTATTTTATTGGTTTCATCTATGCCTTAGTTGACAGAGTGGTCTATTCTCCGTGAAATTTCATAAACTTTTATTTATGCATTTGTTTTGTTGAAAATCGACTAGCACAATTTTTACATTGTACAACCATAGCTTTGCATATTGTAAAAATTTTTAATCAATTTCCATTTAATGCTTTAAAAACCCATGGGGAAAGTTGAGCTATAAAAAGTAAATATGAAAAAATGCCAGGATCTATCCTTGTTTTTACTTGTTCTAACTCGCACTAACTCGTACTAATGTTGACTGAAAAAATTGATTGAAAACTTGAAAACTATTTGTTGGGTTCAAGTAAGACTCCATGTCGTGACTGCATCCTATAGATTAACCAGATTAAAAATTAAATACTCGTATAAATATGCGGAATACATAATGAGAATGCGCGTATTAAATATTCGTGAAACGCGCTGAATAATTTAAAATAAGGTCCACGTTAAGGAAAATTCGTAATGTGTTTTTTTGTTACTAGGGATTTTTCAATGTATGTATAGACCGGACAAATTAATGTCCTCTGTAAAAATAATCGAGAAATTAATTTTCAGCAAAGAGTTGAAAAATATGACATTCAAAATTAAACGAACCCCAATAATAAACTTCGCTAGAATTACACATTTGTCACTATACTTGTGTTAAAAAATAAAACTATAATGATAGCATTTCTGTGAGTATGAAATGGTCATTCGTTCATATGCCACGATTTAGATAATACTCTTTAGGCATTGGGTTGCGTATTGTACCTATGTATTAATGTAATATGCATATTATAGCATTTGACAATTTTGTCTGTCCTGTGTGTTTTATTAAAGACTTCACAGACAAATGTAGAGAGATTTATATATAAATGCGGGGTCGGTTCTCTGAATTTTGCTGACTCAAAATACGGCTGAGAATGTCTAGTTTTTTCTATAAATTAATGATTACTTTCGTGTTAAACCTTTCACATCTGTTGCTTAAAACAGCTACTTGGCGCCTTTTTTCCCTCAGAAATCACTTAAAATGCACATTTTTTCTCCTCGAAGCTTGTTGAAAAAAGCAGGACCAAGAGTGTGCCGAAAAGGAGTGTAAATTTTGCATTTGCACGCTATAAAGTAGCCAGGGTGGTGCAGACTGAAGGGGGCGCCTGTGCAGTTTGTCCTGAACAGTATCAAAAATGATGTCTGTTTCATAATAAGTGGCCAAGAAACAGTTTTTTAACCTCTCATTCTGAGGTTTCAGGTATGGTTTTCAACACTCCCCTTGCTACTCCACCCTAGGCTACTCCTTCTTAATCTCCTTCTTTACTCCCTTTTTTATTCGCAGTACAAAAACTTGTGAGCGAATGTGTTGCCAGATGTGATTTATGCTGTTGAACTTTAAAAATGGGCTTCTGCTTAAATATGGATGGCTCCATTCATTTCTTGCATTATTTTGCCTTACAAGACAGTTTTCTCATTTTTCGTACGTGCGTTTAACCTCAACTCTGTCGCCCTACATTCAGCACATTTTTTGTCCTTTATGAATCTAGGATTTTATGAAAAAGTTGGCTTGAGATAAGATGGCTTCTATACAGGTATTTATCTGATTATCACAAATTCTCTAATAAACCCCCGGACGAATGCTATCTGTGGTCATAAAATGAGCATACATATGTCATTTATGCGGCCTCTGGTTCCATTTTAATAAAATAGATGGCGGGGGATATTGGCACTGACGACAGTGTTTCAAACACGATACGTCACCTGGTTTCGAAATTTTGAAATTGTAACACAGCATCATATACATGTATAAATGTTCTCGATTCGTATATCACAGTTAAGATTAGTGATTTGAATTTAACGTTCACATACTGGAAATAATAATTGTTGTAAAATAGCTTCGTATTATGGCGATTACATTATCATTTCTTACATTATACATGTATATCCCGAAATCATAATTGTCACGCCTGTTTTTTAAAATCAACATTGTAAATATTGGAATTGACCTATCACACAAATGTGGCCAGATTTACCCTGTTTTGTATGACTGGTATGCTACAAAATTCAGAAGTGAATGCAGTTGTCAAATCTGCAAAAAATGCATTACTTGTCAATGTTGTCATTATACAAACACGACAGTGAATGCAGCGAGCGACCTCTATATAGTCAACCTATTCAACCTATAGCCAACCTACATGTATTTTGAATCAAACCTTACTGCGCAACTACACCCGTTGGAGCTGGTGTGACGATGAAATTGGAATATTAAGGATCGGATTTGTCTCGGCTTAGTAATGTTTTCCAGTTTTTGCTATAAAACATTTTTTTGAATAAACAGAACGTGATGAAAAGGCAAATAAGAAACGAAATCACCACGGGAAAGTGGATGAATCTGCCTCGTTTTTGGAGTGTTTGTGAATCGCTGTGGATCAGCTTCAGTGGTCAATTAAGGAAGTCCTCTGTTACAGAAGAAAGCTGTCAGCCAATTAGGTGGAAAACTGAAGGTTTCCGTATCTAAGACAAATTGAGACGCTATATATTGCCTGCCATCTTACATAAATGGAGCAAAAATTCTGCTGCCTGTTTACCCCACTTTCCTCCTTTCCATCTTCCCCATCCGCCATTTTATCCCCCCAACAACATGCCATATTAATATTAAAGAAAGAAGTTATCCCATTTGCGCCAGCGAGCAGATGGCAAACTATCGATGTAAGTAGTTTTAGGACTATTACCCATGTATATTGGGAGTATATTGCGCAAATTGCGAGTAGCCACTCCTTGCACGCGATATTGACCATTGGTATTTTAGCTTTGTTGCTGGCATAAAATACCGGACAACAATCGCAGCATGGAATTTAACCAATGTGGACAAAACGCCGTTCTCTGGCATTTGATGATGTACAGTAATAGTACATGGTATATCAATAATGTAATCTGCAGGTTATACTTACAGCGCATGTACATGTTTATACTGCACGTAACGCATTGCCTATACAATTCGGTGAGGTTAACTTCACCATTATACATTTTATATTTTCCCTCAGTTTTCCTTATGGACATATTTTTACAACCATGTACATGTAAATGTTGGAAAGTGTATACATCTCAGAATATAAATGTGCATGCATGCAAAGACTGCTAGAGATATATCTATGTGTATTTTAGCACATGATTTTTCTTTCCAGTCTTTAAAGTTTCATCCAAGAACATGGAGCTTAAGTGTATTTGTTAGCGGTATCGTACATGTTCAACTTTTGAAGTCAAAAGTTAACTCAATATAGAACTTCGTCGTTAAATTACGTTTGAAACAAAGTAGACCTACGCTGCAGTTAAAATTCACTTTCACGTGTTTTTGCATTGGAAAGGAAAAATGTACGTTTTTAATTAAATGCAAATGAAAGCCCTACTGAAGGTATGCATAATTAGACAGTGGAAATTTACAAGCTGTCAGAATATATTTTTTGGACCTAATAATGTAGTTTTAATGAAAACGTAATATCCTCTGTTCTTTGATGTGAGTTCTGAATTTGATGGTTTGATTTCATCATTTGGATAATTCAAATGTAGCTTTTAATGCTCGCCTCGCTAGCTGTAATATGTTGAGGGGGAGAAAAGCGAAGCCGCTTTTATTTAATGTCAGAGAGCAAACATAAATTTTAAATGAAAAATTGTTTTTTTTTTTAGATTATTTACATGGCGTCTTTGAATTAAAACTTGGAATGTCTTAGATTCGGTTTAATTTAAAGTAATACGATGCTCGCAGTGCATGGGTTTTAATATGTTGAAAGTTGAACGAAGGAGAAGTTAGCTGTTTTGGTTTGGAGAAAATTATGGTAAATTAGTGCGTGTAGTCGATGTGCATTTTCGAAACTTGCGCAATAGCTTAATACAAATTGTGTAAGAATTATTATCGCACTTTTCCATAATATGATAAACGTTGTTCAGATTGTTAGAAAATCAAAGTTTCTAACATTATTTTAGAAAAATCTTCCAGTGATTACAACATAGAGTAAGTCGATATGAATATAAGAATATAAACAAATGAGCAAAATGCTGAGTTCGCAAAGACATTGTAAGTGATCATTGGCAAATGCTGGTTGCGTAGTAACAATTCCCGGCATGAATATTTCAAATTAATTAACGAAAGTGCAGTTTGCGAAGCCCTCATATAGGTGGATTTTCCAGCCAATGCCGAGAGGCTGGCGATAATGAATATGCAATTATGAGCGTATCAGATCTCGTCTAATTGAAATTAGGAAACAGCTGAGCTGGAGGAGAGACGTCGGCCTGGATGCTAATTATTTTTCATTGGCAAAATTTTGTCCTGCAAAAGATCCGGGTTTCTCATTTTGCAGACGCGAGGTAGAGAAAAAGGCCGTGATTAGTGCAAGATGCGCGTCTAATTAGATCTAGAGCACAAATTCCTAATTGACAATGTGAGATATTATTAAATGCGTTTCTAGAGGAGTTTTCAGCCTGCCCTAGCTGCCTCTGATTGTTGGGCAATGAGGGAAAAGGGAATCAAATTACACCATGAAACTATCTAAATTTGGAAGGTTTTTCATTTACTTTTATATACTAGGCACGTGGTTAGACGATCTTTGACACAGTCCAATGAAAGACGTGAAATAGGTTCGTTAAGTGGTTCAAATCTTGCCAATAAAGTTATTAACGCCATGCAGTTAACACATTGCAAATGTTGAATTACAATGTATAACTATAAGTACGTACCTTCGGTTGTCCAGAGGCTACACAACCATAAATGTGAGTGAAAGAAATTCTCATGAAAAGACTTCACCTAAAGTACATCCATGCAAAATTGCAGGATTCTAGCATTTATGGTTTGGGAAATACGTTTACCTTTCTGCTTAGCTTCCTTATAGGAAATATACAAAGGAACCTTTTGGCACCCAACGAACATATACATGTACGTCCATGCAAAATCCATCAATCCATCTACACGTATGTTAAATGAGTAACCTGTCAAGGAACTAATCCTCAATTAGTATGCTATAAAATTACCCAAATCCATCTAACATGTCTTGGTGTCTAAATATGTTGAAATTACTAACCAATACAAGATTTTTAAGTATAACTATTAAGTTGTAGCTGTTGGGCATTATATGCTGCCCAAATAAAGAGGGGTTGATGATTCTTTGGCTCACGATAAATGAAGAATTTCATTTTTCGGCTTGTCCATATAATATAGATGAAACTTCATCGTTTGTATTACCCAGATCGATGATAAAATGCGAAATCTGTAAATTATAAATGATTATTCAAGCAAGAAAACAGCCTTGCGTGATATTGCTTTTATGTTTATCTAAAATTAAGGAAGCTTTTTTTTACTGGAATTAAGTAAAAGTGCTTTTCATAATGAGTTTTTTCAATAGAGATACGCTATAATTTGTGACGTTATGCATTTTCATTAAACGATTTCTCAATTTCCCCTATCGTTCATTTTGTCTCCGTGCACTAAAATATTAAAACTGATTGAGTCGTTTCGATTCACTGTATCTAAATTTTCATCAGCTTAAAATACATTAGTAGCCTTTGTGCACATATTTGCATTTGCAAGACATCAAATTACGAGAATATATTTTATGGGTCATATACATATAAGAAAAGACAGCTGATGGATATCTTCATCAGCTCTGAGCATTCTTTTAAATTATTAACGAATATATAGCGATTAATTATATATAACTTCGTCAAAAATATTTGTAAATCAGAGCAGGTAAAAGGGCATGTTGTGACACAATTCGTTGTTGAGAGCTATTGCCTAAATACTGTATTTTTTTGGCGATTAATGTTTAATTTTGCTGATTTCTAGATGAACTCTTCATTTTAAATAAATCCAAATTAATCAATATGATATTTGAATACACTTTTATTAGATTAACTGCTACAGTCATGTCACATTTATACTATAGTCTATCCAACAAAAGAAGGAGCTGAGCTACAGCCAATGACAGAGTGTAAACGCCATCGTCAGTTTTCCCAACTTTTAAAGCATTCTGTATTTAGCCAACACTGAGTTAAAATTATCGTGCTGATAATTAAATCGGGCCTTAATCAAGTTCAGTCGAAGTTTTTCTTACACCGTTAAGTTTTGTTGCTTCTTGGAAGACGAGGTTTTATTTATGGATAATACATGATTAAAACTTCGCCAGGGGATTTGCAGCGCGTAATTTTGACTGAAAATTAAAGTATGTTACATGGTTGCGTCAGAAACCCGCTTATTATTGATGGCTTTTTGTCTCTGAGCTATTAATAAAAATGCATTTTGGCGTAATTTTTTTTCTCAGCCAAAATGCACTTAAGTTGCCTTTAGTAACGATAACTTTCGGATAATATCAATAAATAATTTACGAGTCATGGTTTTGAAATACATCAAAACTAAAATATGCAGACCTCTCCGGCAGTGGGAGTTTAAGGAAACGCGACGGGGGTAAATTTTACTTATGAATAAAATATCCAAAACCAACAACGGTTTATTCCTGTGAATTTTTAGTTTGCCGAATTAACTAAGGTGCGGTAATTGTAACAAGATTTGTGAAACTAAGGGTTGTTGACGCTCGACTAATGTAGTGATGCATATACAGGTAAGGTCCTAGTTTTGTAGACATCCTGTACTATACCCTTAGGTGAATTTCCGATATTTGCAACGAAATATCAAAATTAGGGTGAGGGACGTACATGTATATATATGGGGTCTCATCATCGTATCATTCCCATCCAAATTTTGCTGTTTACTCTCCTCCCTAAAATAAATTGCCATATCTCCTATACCAGTTCACACAAAAATCTGCAAACAAATACTGAAATCAGCAGGTTGTTTTTTGACAAACCAGTCTGGAAAATCAATATTAAAATGTAAAATTGCGGAGAATATTATGCGAAGTGCATGCATAATTTTACGTTTTGATTACAACATTTTTTTTGCTATTTTATTTCATCTGGTTTCCACCGTTTGCTTGATTTAAAAAAGAACAAAAAAGAAAGAAATAGCAGCGTGTATGGATTTCTCGGATGAATAATACAACAAATCGTCGCTAGTTTATCCGGTTTTATCTATTTAATCTTTTTTAAGGTAAAGAGCTCGTAAATTTAAGTAAGATTTAAGTCCTACCGTGGGTTATAAAAAACGCAGACAAAAGAACAGATATTTGTTTACAAATCAGTCCGAAAGTACATAAAAGAGTAGACCAAGTAAGGTTAATGAGGGACAAGTCTCACTCAAGTATGTCCTGTCGCCCCAACCTGGTATTGTAGCGGATGTCGAAGATAGAGGGCGATGGCATCTGCGACAGAAATTTCCACACAATAAAATAACGACATCCAGCTCGTAAAAATAAATTTAAATTTCTTATTAAGCGATATTTTTAAGACTAGAACAAAGACGTAGATTTTTCAGCGGGGGAGAATACCGCATTTTTAATACTTTTCTGCCTTATACATGTACATGTAGAGAAATCCGTGGGAACCGGACAACTTAGACGACAATCTTAGGCCATGTCTTCCGGTCAGCACTTCCCAAATCACGCTGTGATGAGAACTGAAGTGGATTTAATTATTCGGTCAATCTCAGATAAACGTTCAAAAGTACAATACTTCAATTATAATGCAAATGTTGGCCCTTTTTCCGTAATTTTTAGTCACGTAGGGCTTGCCTGGAAACTTTGAAATTATTCAGCGAATGCTTACCTGGTTATATCACCGTGTGTGGTAACACTCCTTTAATTGCCGTGCATCAGATACGTGGGTTAGTTTTATCGCAAAATTGATTAAATTATAGGCAGAATAGAGATACAGGAAATCCTCGTGTGCAGTGGCATGCATACGCCCTGTCATTGTTTTAACTAATTTGCATGTTAGGCAGTTTGTGACTGTCGGTATTACCTGATTAATTTCTTGGTCTTCAACTTAGGTCAATGTTTGAATTCGTTATTTGGACAGAAATCGTTTATAAGTCTTGCAGCATAAAATAATTCGGAGCCAAGATGGCTGCCAAAGAGGTCTAACTTGTCCTACGTTTCCTAAGCATTCATTTATTGATGTGAGTATTAATGTGTTGACGTTTTCTTAACGTTCTCGCCTTGCAAGGGGCCTATTTGACTCCCAATCCTCTTATCTAATCCATTTTAGTCAAGTCATATTTGAACTTGGACGTCCTACATTCAGTAAATACAGGAGTTAGACAAAATAATGGGAACACCTGCTTCAGATAAATAATTTTTTATTAATTTGGTATTTTTTACCTTAAATTTTTCTTGGAAATGACTTGTACAACATCTTCCAGTTGCTTTAGATTTGGTGGAGTACTTGTGTGATAGCCTCGATCTATAGCATACACTGAGGATCCAAACTGTTAAAATTTGAAGATTTCCTAAATGTTCAATTCGGTGTTCAATTTCCCTTCAACAACTGCTTCAGATAAATAATTTTTTATTAATTTGGTATTTTTTACCTTAAATTTTTCTTGGAAATGACTTGTACAACATCTTCCAGTTGCTTTAGATTTGGTGGAGTATTTGTGTGATAGCCTCGATCTATAGCACACAATGATGATCCAAACTGTTAAAATTTGGAGATTTCCTAAATGTCCAATTCGGTGTTCAATTTTCCTTCAAATCATGAGTGAGTATTGAGTATCTATTTTTAACATCGACCTATATTCGCACCTTACAGAAAGTTTCCTACGTACTGTACTGCACCCCTTGCTGCATGTCTTCATGTTGAACAAGTTTTATAAACATAGCTTTCATGCAGTTTTCATTGTGATTCTCCATAAGGAAAATACGAATTGTTAATATATTGGTTTTGATTTCAGCTTATAGTGCTGTTTACTACAAAGATAGTTAAAAAGTTGTGGATTATGAGTTGGAGAATATAGCCAGTGCAGCACTGATTACTTTCAGTCATCTTTTTTGTTTCTCAAAACAATATCTCGCCATTTCTAAAGTGCACACCTATTTTAAGTTGTTATAGGTTACGCCCAAAAATTAGGTTTCTTGACCTCGCATTTGGTGAAGGGTGGCTGGCGATGAGGCATGTAAACCGTTGGTAATAAGAATTTTTAATTACAACGGCGATACCAGTCCAGTGAAAGGTATCGGTAATTAAAAAATCGTAAATTATGGGGATCCAGCGGCGCATTTGGGTACGGAGGAAGTCGTTTCTGGGAAACTTGGAGTGGTTCTTCTTTTAAATTTATAATGGATTTTTGCCATTTTCCCCATTTTTTGCCCGGCATTTTTTCTCGGTACAATCAATTCGCAAGGCACATTGATTAACTGTTACGATGACCCGTTCCACTCTGACCAAAACTAGTTATTTTTGGGAAAGGATATGGCCAGAAATATATGGGGGATGTGGGCATAACAGCGGGGAATACTCCATAAATAAATGTCGGAAAATATGCGGAGTGACTGAAGGCATCGTACACCTGATGGCCAAATGTTGATGATTAAGAGCAGTTTTCCCCGCCCGTGTGGCCGAGGCTTACCAAGTTTTTTATGTTTAAACGTCATTTTGTGGTGGTCATTGCTGGTCAGAAAATGGCGAAACGTGATCCTTGCTAAAGCATGACACTTGTCACACTGTCATGCTCATAAGATACGTGTAGAATAACGCAGATTTTACATGGCAGGGTTTCATCCTCGTCCTGTGTTAAATACAATACGTACAAACTATTTCGATGAGTTTCTAAAACGATACGTACCTTATTTGTGATTTACATTTCCTTCAGTTGTCGAATCTCCATGAAGTAATGCTTATTTGATTTCCAACACTTTTGAGACGCTGGTGACGTTTGTATGAGAAATCTTGATGATGAGCCCTGGACGAAAGCAATTTAAATCCATTTTATAGCCATTTAGTTACTGCGCATTTTGGTGCAGTTTCTAATGAAATATAATTTCACCGGGGTTAATTTCCAGCTTTAAGGACCTATCCCTTAATTGCCTGCTTCTCTGATAGGGGTTTCCAGCAGCAATTCCCCCCAGCGGAATAAATCTATTCCTATACCCTATCTATAATTGAACGTCATCAATCATTTTGAACTTTTATAAAAGGGGTCTCATAGGGTAATTGAAAACAGGAGAGAATAAGTTAATGGGTAATTAAAAAAGAAAATCGACTTCGCTGGAAAAGGTTTCATTACGCCACCCCCATGCTGGGTAATGGTTGCCATTATACGTGCGAATGTGTAATTTAATTTACCAAAATCGGAAAAGGTCGAGGGGGTGGATTATGCGAATACATTCGAAGTGTCTTGAGTTTAATTCCAATCGGAAGTTGCTCCCGTATGCGACTGTTTCGATTTTTTCGCTTTAAATTAAGCGAGATATTGGACAAATTCTGTGTAAAGTGTGTAAGTGAGTGTTTCACGAAACATGACTAAGTTTGTCAGCTTTTCAGATCTACTGAAACGGGTTCTGCATTGTTTCCCTGAAAAAGGCTGTTTAAGGTGGAAGGTGCACCAAGATGGCGTCTGGGCGCCATCTTGGTCGGAATGAGTTTAATTGCCGAATAAGGTTTTATTGAGGTGGTGGCATCCTTATGGATCCATTCATATGCACCAATCGTTTTAAAGATAGGCGGAAGAAGGGGTAAGACAAACTAATCAGATTACGAAATGCTTAAGCAGCGTCTGGAGCATCTTTAATGGAAAAAAATATTCGTGTAAAAACGATGGCGAAGAGACGCTTAAGAGGAGGAATAAAACACGAAACACGTCTCCACTCTCTAGGAAGGGTCTTTTTTGTGCGTCTTTTAAAAATTTAAATCAACTCATAGTTTGGAGCGCGAGTAAATATTGATTATCGATCGCATCTTTGCGCAGCGTGTGTATGTGCTTGCGAATCTTCGATGATGTTAGCAGGCCAATGATCCTTTGCGAGGGTGGCGAATGACGTCATCGAGGGGCTTTAACGGGGTGTCGCTGTGCAAACGAAAGATAACGAGCCGTTAAATTTATCCGTTGAAAACAAAACGTCAAGCTTTTCCATTTGAAAACGCAATGAGAAATGCTGAGACAATTCAAATAATTTTTTAGACAAGCAATGCTTGAAGAAATTCATGTGGGCATACCTTGAGAATTACCAATGCCATAAGAACTTGATGATTTTTGGGCAAAAAATGGTTCATCACGTGTTAATCATGTGCTTTAAACCTGAAGCAGCCATTAATTTACACGATCATTAATATTCTTCACCTGCCCCATTTCAACAATAGTTTTATCCTCATCCTATTTAACAGGTTGGGTAGAATGTACACATATGATACTATGTACGTCTTTATGTTTATACAACTTTTTGTTGCGTCAAACTCAGTAAATTCAATTAAAGGCATACATGCGAGTTTTTTCGTTTTAATAATGGATTTCTTGAATCCTCTTTTATTTCTGGCAATTAATCCTCGCCACGCAGGCGGTCGTGATCCTCGCCAGAAATCTTTGTAATTCAGAAAGCATCAAACAAATCATTTCGTTTTTAACAGCTTTGGCTGATTTCACGTCCCACCAACGCTTTAATTTAATTTTAAATCCTTGATTAGTCGACTTAACTGGCATTCTCTCAAGAATTTTTGCCCGGCATTATTAATCAGCGAGGCTCTTTTTCATGGACTGCATGGGATGTCAAGACTAGAAACTTCTTATTAAAATTCCCTCCTGATTTGTCATTGAGGGCGGTAATTTAATATGGAAATTTCGCTTCTAATGTGCCCTTTACAGAAGACGTGTCTTGTGGTAAAATCCATTGTTCAAAACATTTCCATGATATTCCCGATTTGTACAGTTACATCCATCGCTATTAAACTTCAAAAGAGCTGTAGGAAACAACGTCTGAAAACATGTGCCACCTAAAATTTTTGCAACATAAAGTGTATACTAGCTTCACTTATTAACGTGTCCATCTGCGTATTTAAATAAATGGAAAACATGATAAAGTGGAAGATCTGTTGACCTGTTATAATCAAATACATGACTTTAAAATAAGGCAATTGTTTCTTTGTAAGTTTTCTTCAGTTTTAACCAAATCTTTGTCCATGAATCGGTTTGGGTGAAAATGTCCTGAAGGATCGTTACTTTAATTTTGTCACATGTTCTTTTCCAAAACGATGCTCTGTATGGGTGATCCTCAAGGAAACCCCAACATCTTGGTGTAACGTCATGTGTTGACGTAGATGGCAGGCCTTTTCGCAAGCTAACCCAATGATCGACGTAATGGAGCCCGTAAACAGCGTTGAAAGTGTTTCCTCCAATGGCGTTTTTCCCAACCGTTTCGATGGCACACATTTGTGAGCGTAGACCGAGTGTCTCAAGTGCTCAATCCGCTCTTTTCTCGTCTGGTTTTTCGCGTTCACGCTTCAACCCTGAACTTGAACATGAACTTGGGTATTGCGAACAGCCAGGCAGTGAAATTGCCATTCCCACCCACCAGCAACTCCTTAGCCAGTCTGTCGTCTATAACAGATTCCAGTAGTGTTGTGACCCACAAAGGTGCACCATTTTATTGTAAAAAGTCATCCTCTGCGACAAAACACAATTAGTACCTGTAAGATGAGGGGAGCAACATGTTGATGAATCTGTGGGATAGCTGTTAGATAATATTAAGGTTTCCGAGTCTCGTAACCAAATTAGTAATGATATAGGGCCCTGGTTAGAAATTGGTTAGCCATGTTACTAGCTGTTTCTCAACTCAAAATACATTGTTTCCATGAGGGATTGGCCCTGTCTTTCACTCATGTGCAAGACATAAATTCAAACCATATTCACTCTAACCGGAAAAAGTACAAATGTTGAACTTTAAGGGAACAAACGTTTTGAAACTATATACACACCCTATGGGTATGTTGATTGCACGTGTACCTTTGACATGTGTTCCTAGGAGTACATATGAGTACATATTAGTACCTCAAGGTACTAATATTAAAATCATTTACTCTGTTTGGCTACATATATGATAATCATTTGTACCTAATTTTGAACACTTTCAGGCAAATTTCAGGTACATTTTTCTTTTTCTTTTCTTATTTTTGAATATTTTTGCAAAACCACAAGGGTACAGAAGATGACCAAATGCATACATTCCATAGTGACATGGATGTAGCAGACATGGATGTCGGTCATTTCTTAATGAAAAGGTACCCAATTCCTATAATGGGGTGCAAATGTATATTTGTACTCCACAAAAACTGCATTTGTACTTTTATGGTTAACATTATTGGGGAAGTTCAAATACTGTCATCACTTTTCCAACCTCCATTTCAGAATTTGGCTTCATTTGCAGACCCCTCGTAATGAGCTTGTCATGATTGACCGAATATTTGTCAAACGTTTTGTAAACAGGAGATCAACAATGATGAATTTTAGCCCGAAAAAGTAATTAAGCAACTGATATGAAAAAAATGATGGATTTTGACCAAAAGCTAATGATTACTCTTCATATCTGTCAACCCTACGTCCCCCCAAACCCCCAAGACATTCGTCATCATTTGCCAGTCTATACATGTAGCTGACCCCTACCCAATATATGATGATGGCAAGATATTTGGACGCCACCATTTCAGTTGTTTTCATCATTGGATGCCTTGCTTAGATGACCGTATCGAGTCGGTTGCTCTTGATCCTTGGGCGAGTTGAAAGGGTTAAGTCGGTCAGTTGATTGGTTTTTAATTTGTGCTTTTGAGTTGCAATAATTTCATCGCTGTCACGGGACGCTCAATTTTCCTCACATGGTTGAATTAAACTGCAATCAGTTCCGTCGGAAGATTTCGATTTATAAAATTAGGTATACGAAATGCACACGATTAAGACTTATTTTCTAATTATTGCACAACCATTCGTGACGTCTATTATGTATATTTCGCATTAAATTAATTACAAGGCAAACATTTCAAAAACACTGACCGATTTCCTGCTCCCTTTCGCCGAGTTGGCCTTTTCGTGCACAAACCCAATGTCTAATTATTGAGTTTATTTTCGTTTTTTTATAATCGCTCTGAATCGAACCGCTCATCAGAAAAGGCATTAAAATTTAACTGTGGCAAACAGAATGATGGACTCGGAGGCATATATGCATCTGAAATTATATACAATGCTCCTAATTGTATAATATAAAAGTTCACTAACCTTTTTGTCCATAATTATGGCGTGTAATGCCCAAATCCCAGACATGAGTGTCTGTAGGCCTGGAATTATTGATATTGCAAACGGGCTCCCACTTCTCTTGTGGAAATGGAACATATTAAAGACGTGTACATATAATTGCCGTGGTTTAAAACGCATTCAACAAGCACTGAAAGATACAACATCTGTGACGTAACTGAGATACAGACTTATGCATGACAAAAAGTTGAAATTGTTTTAAGCAAAGCCTAAGTACTGTTTACTGTTTACTTTTGGGACTGTAATATTTACTTAATAGTACCTTACTTACCGTGTACTCACCTCCTACAATAGGTAATGTATTTAACGCAACAGCAAAAGCATCTGTAAAATACATAACCCATCTAGGCCGCATTAATCGCTACTGTACATGTAAATGCCTTTAAAATATATAGATATGGAACATTTCCAATGTTCCACATGCATGTATACTCCAATTAGTGTGATACTTTGTGCAAAAATGGTTAACAGTTAAGTAATCTTTAAAGTGGGTCGAGTCTTATCATTTTTACTGAATTACTCCTATTAGCATTTTAAATCAGTTGGTTGTCCTATGAATTTCTGATTAGGGACATAACTGTACATGTAGTCACTTGAGACCTGAAGGTTTGTTTATCTGCCACTTGCCAATCGCTATTGCCATAATTAGTGAAATCTGTCTTGATTTTCGTCGCATTTTATTTGCTGACGTGCGATTTACTAGTTTGGTTATATTGAAATTTGTTTATTACGAAGTCCGAAACATTGTAATTTACAGTGTATGTGGGCTGGATTTTGTGCATCCGTTGTACTTTCTTCACCAAGTTTTGTTGTTTTTCATCTCGCTGTGCATTTTCGAAACAACTTTTTTAATGCCTAGTTGTAAAGAAAATAATATTAAAGCTCGAGTGGGAGGGAATTAATGTCAGTGGAGCATTTCTTGCATCTAGTACGTTGAAGGCAATTGAAGCTTAAGATGAAAGGAATAATATCTTAAGGGAAATTTCTAGGTTTTTTTATACAAGACTATATGTTGAAATTCCTCGGCTTTTTTGTGCCTTGTCTGTGCGGTGGTAATACGAGGGTGTAATTCAGTCTGTTGATTGTAAATGGCGTGTAGTGGAAATTGTGTGTGGGGGGTGCCGTCCATGCCCATGGCTACTCATGCGGTCAAAACACCAGGTATACCGTCAACCATGATGGACGTCTAATTATGGGATTGTTTTAAACAGAGATGTCAGTAAGCTCAACTAAGTGAGAGGGAAAGAGTTTTGTTTTCAATGAGAATTACAGTGTTGAGTCACGAGGATAACGCAAATCCACACTGGTCAAGAAACTGGTAAGATGACAAGTGTTGCAACTATGCAGATCAGACTTTATCTGAGCATACATGTTTGTCGATGAAAATGTTTTATCAGTGGAATCATGCTATATGAGTTTTGAACATGACTATTTTGAAGTTTTTAATCTTAAATGCTTTAAGTCATTGGCATACATGTACATCGTGGAGCCGTCTGGCGACGTCACTGGTTACCTGTGTCATTGTCTTGGAGGATAGCTGCAACATTCTTTAATGTCTTGACATTTTCACTGTGAGTGCACCGAGAAATCAAATTGTTTGCCAGGTCTTGCAAACCTAAAAGCGCGAGGTTTGGGGCGTGGGAGTGCGTCTTGCTTACAAATGATGTTGTTATTAGAAAAACCATATCCTTGCACTTATAATAATTACTCCTGCATTAATGCCGTAAGATAAAAGAAACAGTGTTGCTGGGGAAAGTGGTCACACTGGCTAAAAACTGGACATGCACCAGTAAGTCAAATTCTAGGTCAATGATTGCACTTTTAGTGCTTATTACATCGCTGTGTGAACAACAACCAGAAGAGAGAAGGAAAAAAACACAACCGAGACAATATCTTTCTCTCTCCTCCTATTTTTTCGTCTAATAATAATGTTGTGTTACCATTTTTATCTCGACTTTTTAGGCAAGTCGAGAGAACGAGAATGTGAATGGTCAGGGTGTTAACATTGAAGCAAGTCGTGAATGGTCTGCAAACACGAACTTGTTTCTTCATTAATTACTTGATTGTGATTTAATCAAGGAATTTTGATATTGTTAATGGCCTCGCTATACACGCAATAGCGTATTTGATTAAGCCAGTTATTATACATGAACGATTTGAACTTGAGCTATTATCTTTAAATAACATGACAAATGGAATCAAGCTAGCAAAATCTGATTAAACTTAGTTTAATTAATAAAACAAGGTGTATTTCAACAATTTGCAATGTGTTTATTGTCAGCTTTGTAATTCGTCAAATGTTTCATCGTATAATTGATATCACGAGTTCATAAGTCAAATAAAATATCAAAACGCATTACATTTGAAATAATCTTATTTCTTTTTTGTGGTTTGCATTTCCGTCCACAGATGGCGCTGCATGCCGTGCGCATGTTACGTCACCTATTGACGGAAATTAAAACATCTCGATACATATATCTGGTTAACTTTATCTCCTATGTTATTTTGAGTTTTATGTTGACAATAACTGACTTTTTGCTTGACGAATCACGCGTTTTGTGTTTTTCTTTCAAGACCAACTTCATTAAAGCTGGAAATCTTCTGTCCTGTTAAAACTGCTCAGTTTTCTCCCATGCCATCTTAATTTAATGTCTAAGCCCAATCCTCGGAGGAAAAAACCTACTTAATGGCAATATACAACATAAACGTTTTTTAAATCAAGCCTATGGGCTACAATATGAGGGCTGTAAAAAGGATATGGCATGGAGCTGAAAAATTGTATTACCCCCTCAATCCGGTTCCATGTTTTAATTACAAACATAAAACCATGAAATATGTTACGAGGATGTATGCGTCGGTTACATCGCTATCTTATGTTTCAAGTAAAATGCCATTTTCCCCACTTGCCAATGGCTGACATCGCCCTATCTTCTCTCAGCAGATAGCAATTTTGCCGAGCAGGAGAAATCCAGAGAGGAAATCATGCAGCTTATTTTATGATAGGAATATTTCCTTAGATGCATTATAAAAAATAATGTCCTAATAAGCTGAGCCAATGGATTAAACGAGTTAATTTTCTGAAAATTCTATCTCCGGCTTAATTGCAGTTGATGGAGGCAGGCTGTGATTGGACGACCCGCTGAGATCATTATGGGGAATTGCAGGTGGATTTATGTCCAAATTATTGGCTTCGGCTTCTGCTTTTGGAATTATTTTTTTCTACGGAATGGGTGATAATCCCCGCCCTCTTACACCTTTGGCCACATTAAATTTTCCCCGCTTTTAATTGAGATGTCAGAATTGGATTTCGGCAGCTTTTCTTTCCATGGCCACCCACCATTCTTTCGGTAGCATCGGTATTTTCTAAAATTGAGAATCCTGACTTCATGATTTGAATCAGGCGGAAATTCATTGTTTCGTGTTTAGAACGTGTCAGGGTGGAATATTTGATTTTATACAATTTTTTTGCAACCTGCTCCAGGCTCTTACGATTCTTCGAAAATCAATTATACTCCTCGATCTTGTGACCAGCTCTTACAATTCTTCTATTCCATAATATCTACCAATTAAGTCCATTTGGTTAGGTGACTAATTTCGAATTTGTACAGCTATTGGAATGTCCGTTTCCATGGGGTAATGGAAATCCTCATAGAGGCCTTACCTGTCAACGAAATAGGGGGAAACAACACGAAAATGAGAATTTTGCTAAGAAGACAATGTACATGCTTCATGAGTAGCAATGAAATTGATAACAAAGTGGCAGATTTCAAAGGCTTGCTATTGAAATGGAAGCCGTACAACGCAAAAATCCTAGCCATACACTCCATTATTTGGCACTAGCAAAAAAAACATCCTCAACACCTGTATTTCTCATGTTTTTTATACACATCAGTATAAGTATCGATGATCAACATTCCCATCATCGCAAATTTGCCATCTATTCTTCCATCTCACAATTCAATCGTTCACCCTGGTTGTCTATCCTTTTCAGAGCAGGAATCCCATAAGACTGAATCTGTTAAAACAAGTTCAAGTGCAACCCTTGAAAATAAATATAAAATGAAATATAAAAAGTGTGGCCCGAAGGGTCGTCGCGAAGGCCTAACCCGCAATTGTGCTCGCATATCTTGCAGAAAACTTGTTTAGTGGCCAACAAGTTAAGAATCAACAGATGTACGAAAACAGGTGATAGCGGAATTGTATTAAGGCTTTTGGCACGCAGAAAATACAATAAAACAATGGCTTCGCAATGTGGCGAGCAGTCCCATAGTGGTGTTTTTTTTTAAATAAGAAAGATATGAAATAAAGAAAAAAACAGCATCGTGAATATTATTTTTGCGGGCGTAATTGTAGGGGTTGAAAACTATGGTTTTTACTTGGTCATGTTGCGAAGAAAAGAATAAGGGGCGACCCCTTGAGAGTGCAAAGGGGGTAAATGCCACGAATGTCAATGATAGAAAATTAGCTCACAGATGCCAACTATTTTGGTGGAATACGAATCGATTTTTTTTTCAAAATATCTCCCTAAACTGCTTCAAGTTTACTTTGTTGGAATTAATCCAAAATAAATAACAGTTCAAGTAGAAAAATAGGATCACTATAATACGACTTTAAGCTTTGACGATTGTCGTTCATTCTCAGGTGGCTTTGTCATTCCCCAAAATGCTCGTGTTGCACTAAGATTTCAGCAATTTGGTTGACCTTTCTATAACGAAAACATGTTAGAATAATGTTTTATATTTTATTCGAAAAAAGAAATTTCCATATACATGTACTAGTACATAATGTACATGTACATGTACATATACTATTGCAGAGTGAATAAGTGATATTTTAATATCGTTGGGAAGAGAATTTTCAAAGTGGAATTTGAGCAAAAACCTGGAAGGTGTGGTCTGAATTTTACAAATTCATATGCAGCAGGTTTACAGTATGAAACAGGTTTACATGCATCCTTAGCTTACATGTACAGTATATGCGATGTTGAAGTATGCATGTCAACATAGTGATAATTTGAAATTTAAACTCGGGGTACATGCACAATTACATGTACTGTATGTCGAATGCCATAACAAGGACAGATCATTTGTGAGGTACTAGTACATGTACATGTACATGTATGTGCCATAATCCGTGCTAAAGCCACCAACTCCATCTGAGTTTCTGCGAGGTTTCCTGCACTTGTTATACTGTAAGGCGAACTGAGAACTGCTATTGCGCAGTTAACAGGTTTGTGCAATAAAAATGCACAATAATGATGCTTTTTTGGCTTACATCGAAATGTTCACGCATTTGTATTTTTAGCGCTGATTTTGCCATTCCGCGCATTTAAGGTCAAGCCACATGATTTTCAATGTCGTCTCCAACGCAGGTCGTTGGCTGCATAATTGGCTGACCTTGGGTTCGCTTAATTAAGCGCATAATACGCGCAAAGGTCAGCCAAGGTGCGAATATTAATTATGCACCAAATCTCTTATGCCCACGATATTTTTATGGGAGTGCCAACCATAAATAAAAACCATTGGGGAGACGTTGCTCAGCCGTATGCACACTAATTAGCTTGGTCAGGTAAATTTTCTTTCTTTTTTTCTTTGCCATATCAACTCCTGTTGATAATGCGAAATCGGATAACCTTGTTTTAGAAATGAGCTTCTTAACACCAAAATCGCGAATTTCTGGACAATTTCCAAAGTGCTAATTTAGATGTGCACCCAAAATTGGGCCTCGATTCATATGTAGGGTTCCAGAAGTTTTTACCATCGTGGTGCCAAATGCAGTACGCCGAAATAGCTGCTCTTTTGCCAGATTTTTTGAAGCAACGTTATTTTAAATGAAGACTTATGTGGAATGTCGACCTAGCTACGCTTATTTGCAATAAACATTTTCCAATAATCCCGGCGCCATTTTTATGCCTTCTTTGCAACAGGATACCGTCCAACAAAATACGCAAAAAAAAATTTCCTATACTGCATGAGCAAGTGCTGAAAGTACCTTTGCATTTAAGCTTACTTTCTGTAGATTAATCTACACAAAACTACCGTACATGTGCTATTTGTAATATTAGTATGCTACATTATATGCTATGGTAAATGTCATGTACATTTTAATGTTCCTTAGCTGTTACTCCTATTCTTTAATACTTGCAAGTATTTTTTCTTATACTATATGTAGTTTTTTATTTATTTGTGATTTCACTCATTTCAGATTGTAATTATTGCTTGGACGGTGAATTAATGCTTCGATAAAGCAACTCATAAACTGCAATGCGCACCAATGTGATTATCATTCATGCCCAGGACCGTTTCCCAAAGTCAAGGTTAGTTAACGCTCATTAAATTTCACCTTCGTAATTTCATTGTTTTCGTCGCCCCAAATTAACGTTAATTTCTGAACGCACTCTAGAAGCTAATTAGATTTTGCCTTCTATAAATATTAACAAGAATAAAGGCGTTGCACGTACGCTAATTAAGATGATGTCACAGTAAACTACGCAACACCACCTGTAGCTAAACGACGCCATTTAACGAAGGTTACCCTTTCTGCGTGTGAATTCAATTGTCACTATTACCATTACGAGTTTAATTAAGACGAAATATTTCCGCTAATGAAGGGCGTGGTGTCAAGATGCATATCGTGATGTATACGCCACTAAGTTACATATTTTTCCAATTAAAATAAATTAAAGTCAACAGTTTATTTGTCTGTTGTGTGATTGCACCAGTTTTGGATTAGCGTACATGTGTACTGTATACCACACTCATCTGTAGTTTTATTAGTTTGATGAACACCAACTTTGTTCGCTTATTACACGATGTAAGGGTATGTTCAACCCATTGTTAACAGCAGTTGTATAATATTATGCTGTGTACATGTACTTTTATTTTCTATGGTAAGATCACACATTATTTCATTGGCTCTTACTCGTGGCCTGGTAATCTTATAGCACTCTACTATTAAAATTGCTTTTTCCTTAAATCTTCCCCGGAAAGTAGACTTGGCCATAAAAAGTAGGTGTGGCTCAGCAGTCACTTTCAGGAATATAAAGATATACTAAACGATAGGGACCCGGGATTAATGAATATTTATAATTAATTCCAATAATAAATATTAATAGTGATCATAAATAGTTGCACCTTTTGACACCTTAATTGTCAGACTAGAAACCGGACTGGAGAGTAACATGTTAACAGGGCTCGACTTAACCTGCTAAAGCCTTTTAATGGGTCGTGTGATCAAAACTTGAGTACGAGCATTTAAATTTGGCCCGAGTTGCCTAAGGCGTAGTTACAGTATGTTATCTCCGAATAACAAACACATGAGCTGTTATCTTGCATAATGGTGTAAAAATCAAAGAAGAATGCAATCTTATTGCATTTGAATTCTGAGAATACAGTTACTTTTACTCGTTTGTATGTGTGTTTAGGACGACGAGTCTTTGCTCATAAGTTATACAAGTCCTTGGTGCTAGCCATGGCTACCTTTGGTGTGGTTAATTCGTCTAAATATGCACGAATATCGACTAAAATAGGGCAATGCAATGTATCTTGATTCGTTCAATAATGGCCAATTCATCCAATGGTACACTGTAAAAACTAATGTCTTAGATTCAGTCACATTATGTGCCAAATCCTTGTAGACGAAATCCAGTCTTTTAAT
>JAQFYZ010001243.1:0-25730 GCA_034695085.1 Cylindroiulus punctatus | reverse complement strand
CTAACTCCACCCAGCATCGTCTCCTGTCGCTGTAATTGTTTCTGTTTTATTAGCGACAAATAAAATCAATCAATCAATCAATCAAAACATACGCGACAATGAAAGTACTGGTTGCAAAAAAAAAAAAACTTAATGCATCGAGATTGTTTAGCTGACAAATTCCCATTCTTAAGAATCAACAGATGAAAAACAATGCAAGTTGCAAGGTGGTGACCACGTCTGACAACTTATTGGGAATATTTTATACCTTTCCGGCAGGGATGCATCGATGTATCTTTATTTGAGTAGGTTTAACATGTGAACAACACGCGTTTTCTGCCCTATAATTTGGTTGTGCAGCTCATTCATTACCACAAGCCCCTATTCCACAAAAGTATGCATACGTATCTTGTAGTGGTAAAATACTATGGATTTCCACTTTTTTCAAGATCATTGACCCTACAATACAAGTAACAAGAACATTTTATCGAATTCCAATTATTGTTTTAACGAAAGTATTATTATTATTAACACTTCGCGTGTAATTTGAACTTCATTTCCTATAGATCAGTGTAATATTGTGAAATATTAATTAGCATCTTGCGAGCCTAACTTGATATCAAATTGCTAAGTACGTAAAGTATTTACAAATTACAGGTACACGTCATGGAGCACTTGTAACCTAATTTTCCCTAATCTTATATGTAAATTACAATGGTGCAACTGGCCCTTAATGGTGGACGAAATCGTGTTTGTAGCTGGAAAACTACAGCCCGTTCCATTAAAAACTTCAGTTTTGGAGAAAAAAAAAGCCTTTCTACAATTCAAATTTCGAGTTTCACTGTGTAAGGACTACAGGTGTGAGAGGGAGCCACGTACCCCTTCTCCCAAACCACATGGCATTTGTTACGTGGGGTATAGCGACTAGACTAGAATGACTACATTACGTGATCAGCTGCTTGCAGACATTTTGGTATGTCTGGTATAGCGACTAGACCAGAATGAATATGTAATCAGCTGCTTGCACACATTTTTGTGTGTCTGGTAAAGCGACTAGACTACAATGTATGGGTTTTCAGGTGCTTTCGTATATGTATACGGGATGATAAATTAGGAATTTGTATATATAAAAGCTGTCCCGTGAAAGGAAAATCACTACATGTTTGAGTCAGGTAGAAGTTATCAAATCCGCAAGTACGTTTTTCATCGAATATGGCATTCAAGTTGTTCGTTTTTTTGGGCATCATCTTGGTGATATTGCAGCAGATATGCTGCTTCGAAGGTGAGCTTCTAATTTAATTTTTGGTCAGTTGATTTTTAAACATGAAAAGTCGGCACTCTGCATCATTCACAGTACAGCACATGCACATGAATATATAAACGGTGACTATCGTCAATTTTCAGAAAAATTTCATTAAGCACTAAGCTTAAACCTCTTGTATTTCTGGACCTGCCCAAATAAGTAATTCGTCGCAGTTTCTATTTTAATTTCCAAGCAAAGCATAGCAACTGGGCTTTAATCGAAACTTTTCAAATTTTTTAATACTTCACAGCTAACATCAGGAATGACACTTATGTAGGATAGACTGCATTACACAGGATGCACAATGTAAATCACATATTACTGGTTTAGAGAGCCGACATCGGCTATAGGTTGGAAAACTTAGAGAAAACGTTGTTGGAAGAAAAATATAAAAACAGTACAGGTAAAATAAATCATTCAGCTATATTGTTATTGTCACGTTGGGCCTGCAACATTTTGTGGCAAGCATTAGGATATCAATTACAATGAGAAAAAAAGCTTAAACCACTAATTGTGCATTTACTAACCATTTATTAACTCAGCCCACAAAATAAGCAGAGTCGTCACCATACTATTTTCACTTGTGTTTCTCCACAAAAAATCACTTTACCCACTCCCCCAGCATCCTTGCAGATCATAGGCAACTTATGATAATAATAATAATAATTTTATTCCATAAGGAAAAGGAATGAAACGGTTGATTGGAACACTTACAGTCATCCTGTACAAGAAAGGAGAATGAAAAATTTCAGACATTAGCTTAAATTTGTAGTATTAGATTGCCTGAAGTCGGTTCAGCCTTGAGACAAAAACCTGTAAGGAACAGGCATTGACAGTACCTCCAGGAAGCCTGTTCCAGGTCCAGATTATAACCTGACCAATTCAATTCAATACAACCAGTCAGCATTTGAGATGTCATGTGATGGGGAGTAAATTCACCCAGGACCAAAGAATGGATCCAATTTCCAAACCAAAATCCCAAGTTGTCACCGAATTCACCGACTCAACCAACCTAATGGCTACGTCCACTGCATCATGATTCAGTCCCGATCATTGCGCCTGCCTCAACCCTTACGTACGCTCGCACCTTTGCTTCCCATTGCATTGCCTTTTAATCCTTCAGACCCTGCAACTCGCAATTTAACATACGTCTCCACATGATTCGCATCAGCCTAGCGCTAATAGCTTCTCCTTATATTTCAGAAGGCGTTTCGGTTGAACGGCGAGCCGGAGGAGAAGGTGGGTAACATTACAGGTGGCATCTTTAACACAATATTCAAACAAATAGTGCTCGTCAGTTAGCGCGAGATACAAAAACAAGTATTGTCAGGTAAATCGACATTGTATTAGGTGTCAGCAGGCCCAGTCTAGAAAATGTTTGAAGTTTAAACGTTATCTCGCAAAGCGTTTATACCGGTCTCTTAAAGTGCAAGGATGTTCAGTTGAACGCATTAAAAATACAGGCAAAATCTTAAACTATAAGGTTCGTGATGACTTCGTTTTAAGGTTCGTAGAAACTAACTGTTTTGACGATACATGTAATGAAATTAATGGACATGCTACGTAGCACGACACGGTGCACGCATTCTTTCAACTGTACAGAACTTGAACTTTTCGCTTAGCCGTTTTTAAATTTTAAGGTGTTATTTTTGGATTGACCGGACATCCTGTAGATACATAGGGGCAATACCATTTCAGAGTTCAATTAAAATGCGTTAAGTTGGCAATTAAACTTTAAATTTTTAAAACCAACAGGTGAAAAATGCAAGATATTGGGCGTTCCTATGCCATTAACCTCTTGTGAGACATCCTGCCGTATTGTGGGCCCGATCGGAGCTTGTAATTGGGGATTGACGTGCTGCGCATTACATTTGTAAACGATACATCCGGTGCCCAACGCGCATTTTGTTCCAACTTGACTGCGTTATGTAGAATGTTACTATACTACAGACCGCTTAAAATACGCGTGTATAAGTAGGCAGACGGTAAACTTATGTAAACTACTTTGGTGTTGGCACTATAGTAATAAAGGCAATAAAAACCAATGTGAAAAATGACCTGCACTGTTATTTTTAGCCCCAAGGGATCGTCTAAAAATTCTTGAGGATAATATGATGTAAATAAAAAAGTGACTTACACCAGTATCCATTTCACTCCTTAAAATACGTGACAGTATTAGTGCCGTTAAGAAACCTCAATTTTTAAACGAAAATTAAATTCCTTTTCAAATTCTTGATTGGAAATACTGAAAGATGTCACCTGTGACACTGAGGCTGTGCCACAGGTTTGCACAGAATTATTCAACGGACTCACTAAATATGGGTCAGAAACAATTACGTGTATGTCAATCGAGCTAATTTTTTTTCATAACAAGTGCAGCAATTAAATTAATTTACGTTTACTCAATTCCCTATATTGACTTTACTGACATTGATGCAATAATGTCATCCTCGGTAATTGGGATCAATTTCGCAAAGTGTAATTTTATTTTCTTGTTATGTGTTCAAGTGACGTTCGACATCATTGCATCTATGATAATATTTTGACATATTAAGATAATAATGCAAATAAGACAACATTCATCTGGATATAAACATCCCCGCGTTAATTTAAGCACAAACATCAGCGTGTATATAAACGCTGTCCAGGGATGGGAAAAGCATCAAGTTCAGTACCAAGTCCAGTCAGCTCTTCAACTGAACTTTACTTTTCGTTGCCATCATGTCTCTCAAGTTCCTCGCTTGTATCAGCGTTATGTTGGTGGTAGTGGCTCGGGTACAATGCGCCATAGGTGAGCATTTATTTTTGGCCAGTTTCACATAGCACTAAATTGTTTGCTTATTGTCAATGTTTTTGTTCAGTAGGCAATTCGGCTGAGCTGGAGGACCGTGCTGTGAGAGCAGGTGAGTATCCGAAGTCCATTATTCATTAACTTGGTCCATACTGGCACCATGAGATGCCCATTACATGTACTCATTTATCCAATTTTATGTCTCAACAGTTGGGGACACTTGCAAACTGTTGAATTCCCTCAACATTCCATTCACCGTTTGCAAAACCAGCTGTCAATTTGTACCGCTTCCCATACTGCAGTGTTCTACTGGAACGTCCTGTTGCTTGATTGGATAGAAGTAAAAGTTTCCTTCGGTGTAGTGCTCAACGCCGATAGGCCGCGTTCATCTTGCGGCACCTTCATTTTGGAAATGTTTAACGCCGGCAGCTTGAACTATGATTGTAACTGTTTTGAAGTCATACGTCCATAACCGTTTGTATTGGCAACAATAAATGCAATGAAAAGTAATTTGAAAAAGTTATTTTGTTTGTTACTAAGCTTATCGTACATTCATTCCCTTAATTTGTTCGGGGAATTGACAGCAGAAGTACTGGGGCCTAACACATTCACACTTCATCCTAGCGCAGATCAAAATTGTAATGTTAGTCAACTGCCGTGATGCAAAAATATGTCCTAAGTTTGATTGTATGTCAAAATCATATACACCTGTATGTTCATACAGTATGTAATGAACGACAACCATTACGTTAAAAAACATCAACTTTTTAACAGATGTTGTACGCTTGAAATCATCGATTGGCAATACTGAAAACTCAACCGTGTGTATACGGTTGAGAAACAGCTTTGGTTATTCAATGGTCTCAATAAATATGGGTGAGGAACACAATGTGCTAAATTTGTTAATAGCTCAATAACAGATGCAGTATTTGAATGAACTGATGTATACTCGTATACAATTCTATATGTATATTAGTTTACTGCCATTAAGCAATGATACCATCATCACCAGTGATGTTCAATTTAGTCAAACGAAGTTAATTTCCTTGCCATGTGTTCATGTAACATTCTATATTTTTGCATCTATGATAATAACTTTTGACTAATGAAGATAATGCAAATAAGACCACATTCATGTGTGTAAACATCCCCGCACTATACAGAAGATCATATCTTTGTACTCTGTACAGTGATGGGAAAGTCAGATGCAGTTTCTTTAAACTGAACTTGAACTTTACGTTGCAATCACGTTTCTCAAGTTCAACGAATGAACACCAGGACACTATTTCATAAAACACGTGTGTTGAGAAGAGGGATGGCCCTGCAGATATCAGGCTGCCATGTCAAGGGACAAAGGAATGATACTTGGTCAGGAAACCTGAAAACCTCAATTCCTCGCAATTATACCTCACATTCATCAACCCTTCACACCCGATTCTATATACCATGATGCAAAATCCTTGCGTCCTTACAAAACATTTGAGTGGCTTCCTCGTTTATTATAAAATTGCGTCCAGAGCTGTAGGAACAATTTATTAATCATTTCAACTGCACCTTATACATACCAAATAAAGATTAATATTAGTCACGCTTCACTTTGGAATGAAACTGTGAATCAAACTGCATGAACTACCACAAATTGGAAATAAATTCTCATGAATGTTTCCTACTCCTAAACGAACCGATCTTAGCACTACATGCATAATATCGTTCTCAACAACTTTCAAATTGGATCCGTTATACTGTATTTTGCTCTAAACTTTGTTAGCTAGGCTACGAGATGCAATTTGGATGGGCTTGATGTAACATTTCTACGTCAAAGAACAGCTCATCCATGCCTTAATTGTTACACTATCACTTTTGACACATGTAGTTTCGCTTTAGTGGATATTTCAAGAAATGGGGTATTGAGGGGGAGGGGGGGGAGTAAAACATGTACATGTGTACAAGAGGTAAAATATTCTCCTCAAATTGCAGATTGGCAATTTGGACATGTGAGTTTTTCAAGTCCCAAAATGACATTCATTACGCGTCCCATGAAAATACCCATTCCATAAACGTCGTAATACATGGCCCAATTAAGACTAATTCAACTTCACAGCAATGATGTAATTGTATTAATTGGTCTGTATTTACTTCTGCAGGTAGTATTTTGTTTTTCTTATCAAGGTAACAACGTCAACGTTGGTATTTGTGTTTATATTCAATAAACAACTACAACTGTATAATACGAGACAGTAATTACGCTCATTTTTTAAGATAATGTAAACATAACATCACCCATCGTGTGTATATAAATGCGACCCAGTGCTGGAAAGAAGCATATTACGTTTGACTGAAGTTCAGCATCATCAGCGTTCTGTCTGCTCAACTTGTCTTCACGTCGTAATCATGACTGTCAAGTTATTCACTGGTATCAGTATTATATTGGTGTTAGTGGCTCAGATACAATGTGCCATATATACAGGTGAGCATACTATTTTACGTATAGTTGTTTGGCACTTGATTAAGTCCGGTAGTGACGTACAGCATACCTGCATGTTTACTTGACTTTCCATTTTTGTTATCAATAGGCTCTACGGCAGAGGAAGGGAATCGTGCAGCGAGAGCAAGTAAGTATCGAAATGTTCTTGACATAATTGCTTTGCCAAAAATTAATCCATTTTTATGTACAAATAGTTGGGGACACATGTCAACTGCTCAATACCATCAACGTTCCATTCACCGTTTGCAAAGCCAACTGTGATATAATCGAAATCTCGCTGCTTCCCTTACTTCAGTGTCCAGGAGGAGGAAAGTGCTGTTTGCTTTCGTAAAAGTTCAATCCGATGCCCAGCGTTTCTTTTTCTTTCCGCGATTATACTGGGGCAATTGTTTTTGAAAATATTGTATACAGCTTGAAAATGCGCTTGTAATTCATGTCATGACGTAAGTTGCTAGTACTGGCAACATTAAAGGCAATAAAAAGTAATTTGAAAAACAACTGATCTTCTTTGCGTCGCTGGACAAGTGGAATAAAGTGTGGAACTTATTCTTGTTACCATAAGTTAAAACCTCCATTTAAAATAGATACTGTAGTCGCAACCATAAGGCGATACATCTTAAAGTGGACAATGTGATAGTAGTATATGGCAGTTGTACGTAGGATTTAAATTTCAAGGAAAATATTGCATAAATGGCTACCCAACTTTTCAAAAAAAGCTTTACTGCCCAGTCCAACATGCAATCTGGTTAGTTGTTGGTGTGGCCTATATCAAGATGTTCAGCTAGGTTACTCGATTTTTTATCAAACTGGTTATCCTAACGTTTTATGAATATGGAGCTCCCTTATTATCCACAGGAGCAATTTTTATAATCATGATGGCTAAGATAAAATATTTGTGATATCACTTATGATAAGCGCCAGGGAACAGTTCAAAAACGCGATCAACACACATTTTAAAAAATGCGCTCTGACGATATACCACATCAATATGTTAGCCAATATCAGGCGACCTTCGTTAATACAGCTAATTCTTTAAGTATTGTGCACCAAGTTCTGGCTGTACGTGGCAAAATTAAATACAGGTTTGCCTTTATTTATTAATTACATACATGTATGTGCATCGAGAAAAGGCGTTAGCACAAAAGATGATAGACTAATGTGTTAGATGTGAAACACACGTTCAGGGCTCTGTTCTCTTTTATATGAAATTCAGGGTTTAATAAATAATAAAAATTCCTTATAAAATAGCTAGCCAACTGACATTTTTTTCTCATAAAATTTAACTTGTGGGTGTTTAACAAGAGTAAAGAGCAATTCCAAGTTTCCACTACAGTATCCTTCATTAGTTGGGGCGTGTTAGTTATTTTAACGTTTTGAAGCATGTACAATACATGTGTATCCTAAGCTTCGATTTTTTAACATTTTTAATTGTGCACTGGATATACCAAAATGAGAAATTTTGTGAGTCTTCCAAGCCCTAACTATCATTCGCGTCTTTGTCCCTGGGTGTTTCCATACATGTTATATAACCTTGGGCCATTACATTGGCAGAAAACACCAGTCAAAACATTACGCCACATGTTGCACCTTTGTGGAGCTAATTTACCTTCACGATAATGCCGGTAATTAAGTAAATTGACGTATGTTGACTTTTGTAGTTGTCATTTATGATAAACACTGTATAAAGAGCTACTGTACTTAAGCGAAATGTTATCATTGATGATGTTAATTTCACCAAATACAATTTGAGATGTGTGTTCAAGTGTTCACGGGTCAATAAGTTCCCTTTTTTATTATATGGCACATGTCCGTTTGTAAATATACCAGCACGTGAATTAGCATCAGTGTATATATATAAATGCAGATCACATTATCATCCAACTTTCAGTCTCGTCGTAGCCTTTATCATGGCTTCTAAGTTGGTCATTTGCATCAGCATTATGTTGATGGTAGTAGCCAAGATACACTGTGCCACAGGTAAGTTATGGTATTTTTTATTAGCTAACAATTTAATTATTACCACACTGTTTTTCATCATGATTCTACTTCTGGTTGTGTGATGTCTTAATACATAATATACCACAATAATTTGTTGGTTTGTTCGATATTTTAAAATCTCGTAGGAGCAGTTTTATGGTATTTTTTATTACTTATTTTTAATACACTTAAAATCATCCCACTTTTCGTCACCATGTAGCATCGTTCCACCATTGTTAGTTATAGTATTTTGATAAATAGTTACCTCATAACAATGTGTCGGTTCTTTCAAAGTCCCGAAATCTCATGAATTTGTAAGAATCAACTGATTGGTATATAATGGTGTTATTTAGCAGAGCACCATATAACAAGCAATAGTGGTACTATCATGTTCTCATGCTATTGTCTCGCGCTATTACATGGTGAGAAATAGCGGGATTTAAGTGTTTGCTTAACATGAGGTTCTTGTAATACCTTTATCAACACTCATCGACACAGCTAGGATGAATACTTATTGTCCTGTCATTAATTTCAGGAGACGATTCGGTTAAACAGTTAAAAGAAATAGCGAGAGCAGGTGCGTATTTACAACTCGTATTGATATGGTCATTATTGATGATATTATAACGGGTCCGATAGAAGTAAATTTGGTGAAGTCATGTTTTTTTGCTAAATTTGTAAATAGCGTTTTCAAGCAATACAGGTACACTTTTATGCCATTGTTGCTGGTTGGTATCCGTTAGGTTACCATGTTACAGGTACAGACCTTTGCATAACAATATAACCGAACAACTTCAATAAGTAGGCCCACGTGGTAAACATTAAGACAGTCAGATTATTTAATTTTATAATTAACGATTCCAATTTCAGTTTCGAACTTGTTATCAATTTATATATTTTTCGAATCAATAGGTCTAGGTGGATTTAAATGCGACATAATCAACACCCCAGAATTCAATATAACCGAATGCAAGAGCAGCTGTCTCCTTGCCGAAATTACCATCCTGTCGTGTCAGAGTGGAGGAAAATGCTGTTTGTTTTGGTGAAAGGGCCTTCCGGACGTTTCAGTACTAAACGGTCACTGTCTGAGTTTATTTTGTTGATTATTTAAAATGCACCTTGCAAATGTTCATGGGCGATAATAAAGGCAGTGTAATGGAATCTGAAAAAAACTACCAATTTTGTTGCCACATGGTGGCTACATTAATTTACAATGCTCATTTGATGTTGTCCTCAATTTTGCTTAAACTAAATAATAGCCGCATGTACAGTACAACTGTACATGTACTAGTACGTAGGGGTACTGCAACTGTACATGTATATTAAATCTCCATTTTCTGTACAGTTATACTGTACTCCGTACATGAGTACAATAGATCCACGATATACCATTACACATGTACTGTACGTGAACATAAGCTTAATAGCACCTTAAGAATATTTCAATATGTTACGTTAATAATTGTAAATTAAATTCACAAAAAATGCCCCAATAGAGGCACAAAAATGTAGTCATACAGGTCTTTGTTAGTCCAAGATTGGCACGAGGCTAATCCGCGTTCTTGACAATTACAAAATCGGGGTCCCTTGAAAACTTACAGTGTGTACATGTATTTTAAACAAAGCTGGTCAAAGATTCCGGTACATTGGCGGATGAATTATTAACAATTAGCGTATTAAGGGCCTGTGACCCACCTCTTAAAAATATTTCACGTTTTTATTCATTCATTTACAGCAGCCAAAGTCACCTTTAAACATGCCTAATACGCAGATCGTCGTACAATTTAACAGCGTTTTGTAGAATTTATGAAATAATTAAAGGATCGCCGTGGGTAAAGTTTGGAAACCTATACAGTTCATCACCAATGGTGACGACTTAGCTTTTTTTACAAAGCAATTTTTTCGCAAATGCTAACGATTACGGCATGTGTATAGTGATGCAACTCCTCAATAACCTTGAATCATATCAACAAATGCCATTTAAGGCGCTCTTTTCCAGCTTTTTCCTCCTCGCAATTCAAGTTAAACAGATCGAGCCCTGATCACTAGCACTACTCCAATTCTGAACTGCAGTAATTCAAGGTTATTAGGAATGCCAAAGGTGATTTTAGACTTCCCAATCAGCATTCCTCATACAGTACTTTGCTATACAGTACATCTCCTTAATTCAACTATGCAGTCATTCAAGTTTATTGGAAATTTCAGAGGTTAACCTTTCCCAATCATCGTTATTTCTCCCCCTCTAAATCCCCTGGATAATATCAAAATGGCTTTAAACGTTAGTTTTCTCAAGGAACAATAATGACATCCTTTATTTGTCCCCTTGCCCACACTTAACCCACTCCCTCCCAGATGATATAATTGAACGCCCCTGATTAGCGCAAAATATCGGTTTTACCTGTAAACAATCTAGTTCAAACTACAAGGTCATGTTTTGCACCTTAAAGTCGTGATAATGTGATAAGGGTCAAAACGTGGCAATCAAGTCTGGACACGTCCTTTAGGGCATTGATGAGAAGCTATCGTTCATCATTCGCAAGTTTTTAAGAACCATTCCACGAAGGTGTGGAACCGGTCAATAATGACAAATTCATTCTAGACTTACAAGGTTAGTTAGAATCCAGGAGCCCCATGGGGCAACGTATATGATGAATTGACCTTACCTCATCGCGCCGCTTGTCAACAAGATGGTCTCGTTCGTCAAGGGTCCTGGCGGATTTCCACGTCCTTCTCCGACCACAACAACAACAACAAACAAGGCCTGCCTTTGATGACAAATGTCGTTCTGGTGGAGAATCTCAGGGCCTGTCACGATGGCTCGGTGCGTTCAGTTCCACGTGCGATTCGACGAGTCCGGTGATGGACTCCAAGGCTGGGCGGCAAATGGTCCACCTGGGTCGGCTTCGAAATGATCAACGACGGGGTCGTCAGCTTCGCAAGGACGGTGGTTAAGATGAACAGCTGGCAGAGCAGATGCTGGTGGCTTCGACGCAACCGACTGATTGATCTCTGCTGCACCGTGCACTGCCGCTGCTGCAGCTTCGACCGCTTCGCAGCGAAACTCTTCCGCGCAGGAAATGTAGTCCCTACTAGATCATGCGAGTGAGCGGCCGGTAAGTAGGCTCGGATGGTGTTCTAGGGCCCGGTGCTGAAGGCTTTGTTGTGGGGTGTCAACAAATAGTTGGTGGCTCACAGCTCACTTCCTAGTAAAAATAGAAAAAAAATTACATTTGAAATGTGATACATTGGTGGTTCATGAACACTATCTTACAACATTTCGACATCTGCGGAATTCATTTTTGCTAATTTACTAATTTTGGTTACCAATTTGTGTATATTCATGCTTACATATACATTACGTAAGATTATTTTCAAATTCCAGCATCAAGCAATTGGACCTAGGCTGGGCATTATAGTGGTGCTTCGATCAAGTTATATATAGTGTCAGTACAAAAATGAAATACAAAGTGTGAGCATAAAGATTACGTACCAACAAATGTACATGTATATTCTATACAGGGTGTTTATAAAGGTTGTTTACAAATTTAAAAATGAATAACAAAGCTGAGTTCAGTGAACATTCGAATGTTCACGACACATGACGACACACACACGACGTCAGTTTGTTTGTGATTGACATGGGCGCAAGTACGACGCTTCAATTCAGGCACCTCTAATCAAGTAACTTAAATTAACCATGTAAGCGTTTTAAAGTAATTCAGATAATAAAGAAATTCTTGATTAGCACTAACGTGTTACTGTTTACTGCGTCTGTGTTGAATCTGCGACAAGCGTATTACCAATAAAAGGATTATTGGTGGTTTGTAATATGGCTCCTTATGAGATCTTGGGTTTCGACCCAGGTCGCAACCATGCCAAAATTGAACTTTCGAGCCTTGGGTGTTGCTAACCCAAGGCCGGGCGGGGTCAGCCACCATCTTTCACCCTTGGCCCTGGTGCTCGCGAGCCGAGTGCCAAGGTGGATCCTTTCAATACAAATTAAAAATTCATGATAATGCAAAATTTTCGACACTTCTCTCTTGGCTTCCCTAACCAGTTTAATGAGAAATTCCCGTAAAAACTCCGTAAAATTTTTGTGCAAGTCCCCAAATCGGAGTATTTTCCCCTTTGGGCTCCTCGGCAAGCAGTGTTTGCCCTTATAAAGGGGCAGCAAAAGAAAGAAATTCCGTTCTTAGAGTACATGTAGTGTGGGTGCAAAAACAAAACGAAAAACTCGACAAATCCTGCAAAAAGCAAAATGTAAAACTGAGCGAGTTACATATTTGCACAATTTACATGTGTGGGTAGTTGGAGCAGGGCGTATATCCATCTCATTTGCGCAGGCGTCTGCAAATTTTAACTACATTTCCATAAGGGAGCTGGGTTTTACGAACTCAACAGCGCCCAAAGGGTTTAAACAATCATAGACACGCCACTTCATTAATTTCAGGTTTACATCACGTGAAGGTGTGAGCATCATCCATATGTGTTATCGGTCCGGAAAAAAAACTGGGAAAACTGGCAGGTGGCTAAAATTTACAATTAACGCAATAATGTGACAGCCCACATTCAACTTGCTCTTCAGGTTAACGTATAGCCATCATCAACAAGAGGTCTGTTGTTGTTATTGTGGCCAGTTTGTAAAAGAAATCATTAATTCCATGCCATTGTCATGTTTGGATGGCGTGCACCCTATGTTACTGCGGCTATTGTGCATTGGAAATACTGGTTTAATTATGAGCAGCTTCTGCGCCAGATGAGCATCCCCTAAACGATGGAATTTCAGCGCTGAAAGCAGCTGCAACCATCCATCACAACCAATACCCTTCCACATTTGGATTTTTAAGCTCCTCCATTCTGCTAGGATTTAGGATGAGACCTGAATTGCCGACATCAGACAGCATGAATAATTTACAGTCGTCTGTTATTTCCAAATTGCAGCAGGCGAGACAGCAGTCCAGTTTTTCTAAACATTGGCCAGTTTATAGCGTGGTAAAAAGTGGAAACTCTGGATTATGGCGGTCTTAATTCCCCAAGTTCTGCCCTTCCTGACCCATTAATTTAACTTTAGAATTTTAATGCGGAGGCCAAGAGCCCCCAAGTCGACATTTTAATTAAACTCAACGTGCCATGTTGCGCCATTCACAAGACAGGGTTTAATTGGGCTAGGAGATGTTTATTACAGGCTTGGGCCAACATCAGCATTAGGTCAGTAATAACAATATATGGACAGAGTTGCGATGGTAACACTTATGACGGCAAGGCAGCCATCGTGATATGAAGGTTCCTTGGTCATTGAAAACTACGAAGATTGTCTTGGACTTGTTCAATGTCCAATAAGTACTTAATTGTTTTATGATAAGAAATGAAATAGCAACTTGCACATGTGGAATTAACTTATTACTCATAGGGTCAAATAAAACGGAAATGCATTTTCCTTAAGTGTCATGAAGTATTGATTAACACCTAAATGTGGTTGCCTATGTTTTTCTTTTTCTAACGTATATTTTCCTATTCAAAATGATTATAGAAAAACGCGAGACTGCAGATGCAGATCGAAACTGCAGATGATGTCATACTGTATATTCGAATTCCCATTTACGACCGGTATATGTATTTTGCTGTATAAATCTTAATGTTATTTCACTGCATGAAAGTACAGTGTAGTGTGCAAGAAGATATCCTTGTATTTCAGGGATGATATTTTCAATAGTACATCTACTTATATCAAATTTCCCATTAATATCCATCGCGCAACTAATTAGACAGTCATTAGAAATCGCGCAAATGCAAAATGATTTCTTCCACTGAAGTGGAATTTTCAAAGAAAACGAGCCCAGTGAACTGCAAAATCCCCTTGAGCGAAATTACCACGAAAAAGGAAGCATGCCTTAGCTCTTAATCTAATTTCATTTGATGATGATTCTGAAGAAACATTTCTTAATTAATTTAGATATGATGATACCTTTTGGCAGTTGTCATTATCTCATTCAATATAAACTGCAACAGACATTACAACTACAGCATAACAACAGCCACAATAATCCTTTAATATGGAGGTGGCTGTAGTACAGTAACATACCGCATTATGCCCTTTTCCAAATGACCAAAACATACTTGTGTAGTGCCATACAAGAATGACACGTGTTCTAGCTGCCACATTCTTCTTTTTTTAACCTAACTTTAAATATTTGATTACTATATTTAGCCGAACAATCGTTTGACAATTAAAGTCCACTTACGCACAGTGTCAATGTCGAGGAAGGGCGTATTCTGAAGTACAGCCGAAAAATTTGCTAAAGCTTTATTCATCTTGCTCAATTTGGGGAATTGCGCTTCATTATCACGTTATTACCTTAAGTGCTTCCGACATAATATCCTGATTATGCAAATTTCAAGTTTGAGAAAAGAACAGATGGATCACATAGCGCATGAGACGATGCCATTGGTAACACCCACCTGCGTCATAAGACCGGCATTATCCTCGCAATATTTTGCTCCAAAGTGGACAAAACCAACCTTAATTACCGAAGATAATTTCGAGGATCAGCCAGAGATACCACATTCCCCATCAGGGTCTGCATAGGTCTCATTTATGGAGTGCGTAACTTGCACTTTTATTAAGTTAACTTTCCGTAGTGAATTTCCCTAATTCCGATTAGCATAATAATGGCCAATTTGTTAGACAAAACAGATTAAAGCAACCAAACATAAACTTGGCAAAATGCAGGGATGCAGGTAATTAAGCGAGAACCAGTGCAAGTCATGAATAATTTAACCACCGAGAAATCAGATCGCAATTTGTGAAGGAAAAATATGGAAATTACAGCAGACCGAACACATTGAATAGACTTTTAAAGCCTATGCCAAGCACAAGCAGATGCCCAAACCAATCACAGCAAAGAATACAAATATGAGAAACTTTTCAAAATATTTAAACAATTAAACAGATTCTCATTATAGCGACTGATCTTAACTCTTAATCAAAGAGCTGATGTAGTGCACGAGCTTCACATATTTTGGTAATTTTACAGCCTCGTGAAATCGTTCTTATTGCTTATACTATACAGTACATGTAGGTGTGGTTACCTACGAAAATTGTAGAAGCCATTCAAAATTTGGATGTCATCCAGAAATTAATGTTATCACAGTTAATAATAAAAACTGGAATATTACAGAATAACCCCTGCTCAAAACGAACACCTAATACAGTAATTTAAAATGCATTTCAAACCTACATGTACTTGTCTAGAGTGTACGTTTCTAGCAAAACTGAAACCTACCATGTAAAACGTAACTTTGTCATCTTATAATATTTTTGGGCTTTTAGTTTTATTCCTGTTCATTTTTCTTCACTTGTTTTATTCTCCCGTGTCTGTCTTAACCTGACAAGGTAATCCATTTAGTTGTCCTCGTAATTTGTTTAGTTGCCCCTTTACATGGGCAATCACTGTAATCAAACTGATCTTTAAGGAGTAGCAAATGAACCACATGTAGTGTGCAAAAATGTACTAGTGCCGCCATGTGTTTTCACCTGCTCTGGCAAATCCACGTTACCCAGACCAGGGAGAATTCCGTAATAATTCAGTTATTTTGTTCAATAATAAACGTTTCTCAATTAAAAACTCGAACTTCAACAGGACTACGTTAAAACGTGCTAGGTTTGGTTTCAAGATCACGTTGCACGAATGAATTTGAAATTCAAGTCCTAAGTTAGTAATACAGTCGGTATTCTTTGAGATGATAATAAAAACTCATCGATTTGAAACAAGATAAATATTCAAATAAAAAACAGTACGAGCTCTTCCTCATCGATTCCTTGCAGGCATCGGGGCATTGAAGGAAAAACACTAAAATACCGTTTGAATAACGTTTTACTGCAATTTAATGTTCGACTTAATTTACCACAGCTTCGTGCTGGCGTTTAAAAACTCCAGACTGAATAAAAATCATTTCTTTTCTCTGGTTTTTATGTCTCAATATGTATTTTATGAATTGATCATGATCTACAATTTTTTGAAATATCCACACTTTTATTCATGATATGTTAAACCTTCCAGTTACAGGGAAATAATCTAATACAGATTGCTACAACCTGCAACATGCTATAACATTGCTGCAACATGCACAAACATAATTTATGTTTACACTTCACTTGCCTAGTGTACAAGACGGACACGTGCACTGACTGTCGCTAGTTATCATAATTTATGTGCACTTTTTGCGTATTTTGTATCTGACCTACTAGTACATGTACCCTGAAATGTAATAAATGTAGTAGGTAAACTCCAGGCAATCACTACCAGCCGACGAGCTGAAAGGAGGAGCCCACTTTCTCATAAGGTCTATTGCGCAGCAGGGCATGATCCGTAGTGGGTAATTCTCTTCCAAAGTGTCCGATTTCATTAATTTGATAGAAACCCCCACCATGCCTTGTATTTCACTAGATCCATTGGACCAACTGATTTCCAATGCAATCTTGGTTTTCAACGAAATTCAGGCGAAATTGCCTTTGACAGGAAAAGGTTTCCAGTTGAACTGCAGTTGCAATCTAATGCAACAGTTTGAGTAAAGCAATTGAAATACAATTCCCACGAGAGCGAGTGCTGAAATCGGGATCTCAGAGAATATTTCCGAAAGGCAATTCAGACTCAATTTACCGTCACGTATCCTACGACACCATCGATGCAATATGTCCCAAAGTAACACTAGCTGCGTACTCGAACCAAGTCAAACAATTCAAACAGGTAACAAACTCAGCATAAGTGTCAATGTCTAGACGAATTTTAACGGCAGACGACACTTCGTCTGGGAACAAAATCCTTTCGAAATCAACTCCATTAAATATGTTTAGGTTATGAAGTTCGCACTAGCTCGAACATGGCCAAGGAAACGTTCAAGTACTATATCACTGCTAAACCTTGATTTTTAGATCCCCAACCCATATCAGCAATTGAACTCATTTTTCAACTACCCCTGCCCTAAAAAGCTGAAATGACCGACTGAAGTAATTTTGAAATTAATCAAAAATTATCACCAAACAAAAAATAACAGATATTTCATCGATTAGTCAAGACGCACATTTAAGAAACGTAAATGCACGTTCGTTCACCAGCTTTCGGTTGTGCACATTTGTAGCAGAAAACGAAATTTCGTACAAACTGGATGACAATTGATTAGTGTTAGGTAACCCAGTGTTTTTAACAAACATTGGTACCCATCACTGGTCTGATCCTCACCCTCCCTCCTCAGGGCCTTCTGTCATAATTCGTCATTAGAGGGCCAACAGTGATTGCTATAGAAAGGTTTCAATGCCCTCTGAAACTTAAACCCAAGTCAACCCATTTGATCGTCCATAATCTTCTGGTTTTTGCTAACCCCTACCCCATTCGACATTAGACGTAGTCTCGCTGGGCTCATGATAAGATGATGACATAATACATGAACGTCCCACAAACAAGTTCATTTGTATGACATGGTCAAGTTCATGATAAAACAGTCAAAATCCTGCAGAAGCATTCCTTTGCAACAAAACTTTATAAAAACTTTTTCTAGAGCTGATTGTTCAATGACCTAAGACAGTCCATTCTGGTTAATGTTCTCCATAGGAATTTGCAAACGTGATCAAAAAATCGTCCAATACACCACACATTATCTTCTTGTAAACTGCAGAAGATACTCCCTACCACATTTTGCCTTCAAAAAGCACGTCTTTGTTAGGTCATTAGCGCTGATGAACCTTTCCTTTCAACCAGTGCCTTAGTGCAGCCCCACCACCAATTCCTCATAACGCACTAAGTGCTTCCATGCCCAAGCTTAACAAGCAAAAACTCTGCTCAACTGGCAAGCTCAAGCAGGGAAGTCGTTACAGAGCTGCTCTTTATCGATTATGGATGTAATTGTTCGGCAAAACAAGCATCCCCCTTCCATCACACCACGAGCGAGGATGTTTAATTTAGGGGTAATCGCAGCCAGTTACCGGTTCCTTACAACGCGGAAGACCTGAGCACTTCTCAGATAGTCACCCCCAATCAACTTGGCCAGAACCGGAAGTGGAACTCTGTGTCTACGGCGAAGAGAGGCAGCGAATCGCCCAGATGTAATGGAAGGGAAAATGTGAGATTTCTGTCTGATGTCAATATGATAAGACCCATATCCTCGCCAATTTCCTTTACGATACGTGCTCAAACACAGCTACACAGCCCCATAGATTAAAAAAGAGCGTGTGCTCAGGGGGTTGATCGATTCCAATAAAAACACAGAAGGAAAACATCGATCTAGTGAATGTCACGTGGGACACCTCAGGGAAACAAAATGGGTCTTTGAAGTTCTATTTCTTTCAAATTTTATCCCACCTTTAAGTTGTTGACAATATCTTTGACCAAAATTAACATATCATCATTAATTCTATGCAGCATGGAGAATAGTGGCTAGCCAAAAATACTTGAATCTGCCTACCTTTTACGAAATTCGGCAATTCTACGGTATACGCCCCGCTCCAGCACAGACACTATGGGAAAGTGGACATCTCCTAATGTCTCAAAGACTGGCCGTGATTGCCAGGTGGATGGGCAGCTACATGTAAATAAAGACAAAAATTTAGATTAGTTAGGGTTACGATAGGTTTGTTTAAACACAAAAAATGAAATGAAAGATCAATTCTGACAGCTGCGACAGGTGTCAATCTTGTACATTAGACAACGCCCCTTTCCAAATGTGCACTTAAGATTTATACATGCATAAAATACATAAAATATGTATACAGTTAAAAATCTTCAATGCAGATTTGAAGTGGGGCGTACACTGTAGTGCATGAAATCCAAGCAACAATCGCACTTTTGCAATGCTTTGGCAATGGACAATCCTGTAAAATATCAGCGCCATCCCCCAGGAAGCGTTAGATGAAGCATACCAGACGGAAATCCTTTAACAAGTTTGGATTTTGAAAGTGTTTACGGAACCGAAAATACAACGTGGGCAAAGTATGCATTTATACTAGTAGTCATTTTAACCTACAGAGTAATGCCTGGCGGAATTCCGAAAAACAAACTTCAATGGTTATACATTATGCCTGATTCTGCTTGATGCTAACTGAGATGTTCTTGGATGTCCAGAAAAAGAGTCCAGCAAAAAGTCTTTGTAAATTGCGCCTTTGTTGGCAAGTATTATTTGTTTGTTAAATTGATACCCTAACTGATTCCCAAGTTTACATTTAAATAATGTATGCCAGTTCACTGCCAAATCATGATAGGTTTTCGCATTTTCAGGTATCAAAATATCCGGATAGGCAACATACAGTGGGTATAAAACCAGCTAGCACACTTAAGTCAAAGTATAAACATTGTATGCATGCACATTGAGAAGTGGCTAGGCTCGACCTCGTAGATGGCTGGGTCCTAATTAGTCCATGTTTCAGTGGTAATGTGATAATGTCAGAAAATAAAACGAGATACTGCCTCGCAATATGACTTGCAAAAGTTTCTGCAAACCACAGAGGCAGCTGTTAAGTAAAAAGCTCTGCCAAGCAGAGCAGAGCTAAGTTCATTTGAATAGGGCCCAAATCGACATTGTTGGCTTGTCAAATTCCTTGGAGGCAAGTTAATTTGCAGGCTAATGTGGACTGCACGTGTCTTTAATTACATTTTGCATTTCTCGCTGGTATCAACAAGGCGTCGAGCTGGAATATCGACAAAGCTACAAAACAAACAGTCCCACATGAAAGCAAAATTAAGAGCAGTGTTCCTATTAAAATGGCTTGTTTCCTACGCTGTAACTAAACTGGCATCAGCTTGCTGTTTATGGGCCTGCCTAATGCCTTTGCATTAACTCCATGGTTGCCCTCAGAAATACGAGCTTGTCCATTGAATTCGGATAACCCCTAAGAACAATAGAGGAATCTTGTGTAGGGAAAATGCATTGGTGGGTGTTATCTTCAGCCTTAGAACCACGTGTTAGGAACTGGATTCAGTGTAAAACAAGCGAGTAATGGGACACTTCGTACAAACATAAGAAAATATCAATGTCTAGATTTAGACCAAGATAGTTAAAGTAGCCCATAGTCAGTTTTCCGTGAATTCGTGCATGTCGCATGTTGTAAAACAAAATAAAATATTAATTCCTGCATCAGTTTGAAGCATGGATCGATTTTTATCTAGTAAATGATGTAACAGTTTACAAATTTAATAAGCAGATCTGATAAAGCGGAGGTCTTGCTGAATTTCAACTCGTCATGAAGAGCGAGTCAAAATATCCACAATGTCGATGGTTTAAAACACACATATCGTATGTAATTTTCAAGCAAAATAAAGTTAGACATTCTGAATAGCATACATGTAGGGCACAGCAACGTTCTACATAAAGACATGTTGAATGGGCAACGAAAGTGCGAGATTTATTATAATCGCAATTTCAATCTGTTGTGTAACACTCATTGTACATGTATGTGATTCTAATGGTACTTTAAATACCTGGTCGGAGCACATTCATATCTGCATTAATATTGTAAGTTGTGTTATTGTGCTTTTGTGCAAAACTTGTTCATTTGTTTAAAACTTGCAAAACTTTTCAAGTAGTTTTTCATTATCATGGAGAAGAAGAATGCAATAGATGTCTTTCCAACGTAATGTAAAGAGAAAATTATTACAAATGGCCAAAAAACATACGAGCAAGGCTATGGTATCATTCAGGGCAACTGCACCATGCTTCTAAACGAGACATTGTTTAGTTGGCGCAATTAAGAAAGCAGCTAATAATTTTTCTTTTATTTCATGTTCTCTAGGGTTGATTAACGTTTTAATTGGCAAGTCGGAAGAGAAAGGTTGACAAAGCAGTTTTCTTCAACAAACTCGCGCAAAAAATTTCAGCATCGCATCCATCGTTCCATAAGCCTTTCAATAAGGAAACTGGGCAAACAACAACTACTGCAGCACTCATCGTTCATTTATTCGTATAATTAAGTTTCAACGCCGCATTTTTTCCACTGATGAAATCAAGCGATTAATTAACATGAAACTCATTAGCAATCTGCGCTGGATCAGAGGCATACAGATCGAGATACGAGTCAGCAAAACTGGACGACATGAGGCGCATGTAATAGGACGCCTTGCTTTTCCATTGATTGACAACAATGGCAAATTTAAATCAGTTATCAGCAAGCAACATAACACGTCATTATTTTGCACTAATTGAATGCATCGCTAGATTTTGAAAAATAAACCGTGCATATTGTAAGCTCTTTTTGCAAGTAGCTTTTCAAACTATGATGACGATGGCCATTACTGATTCAAGGGAGTCTGACGATTGCGTTTTCGTGATGCAGCATAACTGAACATCCCTCAAGTCTGGCAGTCTAGCATTGCAAGAGCTCACAATGAATATGGCTCAGAAGAGGGTAATGGATACTGTCGTGGAAAAGTATTACTTCTCAAGACCAAAATTCTAAATAAAATTATAGGCCGATATATTCGATCAAAATCACTTTCGCCGTTTCCAGTCAATTCGATTTGCACTTCAAGAGCACGTGATCAAGGATGATGAAAAGCAGCACCTTCGTGCTATCAGCAGTGCTGAAAGTAGCAAGATAGAAACTGGCTGAAGCTAAGCCCAGAAGCGAATGTGTGAGAGTGGGGAGAAGGAAGATGATCAATTATAAAAGAACCCCGCCAAAACGACGCTTTGCTTCTATAATGGCGGAGTGGTAGGGGTCGATAAATCCAACGCTTTTTATGACCAGGGCCCCGCTTATGGCAACCCGATAAGAAGTATGAAATGAAGAATGGTCAAGCCATGAATGGGCTCCAGAAGGTCTCGCTCACTTCCGAGGCGATTCCTCACCAGCAGCAATTAAGACCAAGCCTGGTGATATGCCAAAAAACTGGCAGGAGGTCAACAGCGATATGGGATTCAATCAGATAAAAACCTGGTCAAGGAAGTGGGCCTGGCTGAGAACAACCATGGGTTCTTCTGATGATTCAGAACCGAAAATGCGAACTTATACACATCAGAAAAATCGAACAGCAGAAATGTTTGGAAACCGGTAATAATCCAGATCTCCATAAATCACAGTATGTATCTTGCTTTAAAACAATGCTTCCTAATCATCTTGTTCGTTTTGAAGCAAAGAAACGACCTTACATACATCTTTCAACTGATATCAACTTTTGATTAATTGAAAGTAGTTAATTCTTGGAACATGCATACAGATGCATATAAGTCTAACGATATTCAAAAGGGCACTTCAGTAATGTTGCTTTCGCCAAGCTTAATGTAAAACATTTTACATGTCAACGCACTTCACTATAGGATCATTTTGCCTATATTAGACTAATTTGTTGATTACCTTATACCCATAACAGATCGCATAAAAGATCAAAACATTCGGCAGTTGTCTGCCGAAAATTACAGAGGTCATTGAAATTAATAAGGTAAAAGTGTGAGGTTTATATGACGTAGATTATCTTGGAGTTTTGAAATATGTCCCGACTTTAAATCAAGTCGTGTCAACTCATCTCGGTATTTGGAAATCGTGATTAAGTAAGTAGAACACTTAAGCTTACATGTACATAGGAAATTCAGCATATCATTCTCTGTAAAGCGTCAGGATTGTCTGGATTAACTCATGCGCCCGATAATACTTGCATATATCTGTAAATATATGCATAAAAGTGCTCGTTGTTTCATTTTCCAAAGAACCAAAATGTATTGATAAAATGCTCAAATCCATAATGGATCACAGCCCGGAAAGGAAAACTGGCAACGCGCCTGGATACATGTACCAAAACTGTATGTAGCACTGTTACTTTTATAAAAAGCAATATTAAAGACTTCTAGATACGGTGTGATTTGTGTTGGAATCCATTTTTCACCACCATTCAATAACGCTCTGAAGGCTCGTATATTTCCCCTTGATTCCGGGAATTCGCATGAAGCATTTAGCCCAGTTTGGAAAAAAAAGCATTAATTTAGAGCGCAACATATTGGCAGCGTAAAATATTGCCAAGACTATATAATTTTCTTCTTGCGAAGAAACTGCTAAATCTAATTTATCGATTCCGCAAGAAATCGAAAATGGTGGTCTGGAAAACCCACCAGAAATATCGGATAAAGATAGGCTAAATGTAAGCCAGCCAAACCTCTCTAAGTCTGGGCGTAATGAAAACAATAAGACAAGGCTGATGAAACTGCCTAAGGACAACTCATCAGGAAAATATTCATCAGCCTGTAGTATATCAATTATCATCAGCACACATAAGCTTATATGAAGAAAATCGATGTTTGCGTGAACCGATATTGTATGTCCACTTTCTCAAGTTGCTCGGAATCGCGTCTTAAAAGATTTTCTTTGCTCATCACGTTGAACCCTGATTGTTGCAATAATTATTGCTTAGAGAAGGAAGCGCATTTTTATAACCTTACATGCATATAATATACATATGCATGTATCACTTCGATTGCTTGTATTGTTTTAGATACAACCTAATGTGTGGAGCTTCATACGGACTTTCAACATTTCCCCTTTATGCATTCAACAAGTGGCATGCTACATTGGGGCTCCGATAAGGGGTACAGCATGCCACATGCCATTACAAAAACGTACAATGTGTGGGCACAGTGCAATAACTACAGGTATGCCATATACGAGTCAGAACATATGACTAACTAAACATTTTGCACACAAAAAAGCCGTAAGTATCTGCGCACGAATTCATCTAAATAGTAAAAACACAAATGTATATTAAAGGACAAGTTCGTAGATAAATTTGAGAATTCACTTCTACAACGGCTTCTTTAACATTCACCAGGGTGTCCCATAAGTCTGGAAACATAGGGAAAAGGATGATTTGTTGAAACTGTTTTTGTTGCAGTGCAGATTGACAAACGAATGATGAGTGAGCAAAGAGGAACGGATCTAGGTCATTTTGATGTCTGGTGGAAGAAGACCGACAGCAGTGGCTCATTTAGAGCATATTCTGTAATTTCTATGTTAAACAACATTATAAAAATCGAAGCTTTCAACATATCATCATTTCCCTTATGTGAAGAATTACGGGACATCCTGTATACTAAAATTTGTTAAGGCTGCCCTACGCGTGTTTCTCATACGAACACCAATGTTGGCATTGTTTGCCGCCTTTAGGGGCAGTCAATCTTGGCTCATCTACATGTACATGTAATTCCTCATTTCTCCATTTAAGGTGACGGAAATAATCCAAAACGTCAGGACTGAATTGATGCAACTGCGCAGTAACGAGATGAAAGTGAGTAGTCACGTGGGTTAGCATAAACGTTGCTGCTTGAAAGTCAAAGGGTGCAGCTGAGCATCGTCTAATAATCAGTCGAAATTGCGACCCAAATCCAGAATTTAGCAGCATTTGGGCCGAGTGTCACGGGCGCGGAAAACGACTTCCGGTCGAGTGGCACCAGTGAATTTATCAATGCGCCTGATCGCTCACTTTGCAATTTAAAAGCAACTGTCAAATATGCATTAGATCGAGCGCGCAAACACGAATTGCACGCTGCGTGATATCGAATCTGACATGTTAGGAGGCCCATAGCACGTCCGATTGAGCAGGGTCGCCCTAATGCGCCTATCAGCCCGCATGCATTGGGCCTGCAGGGTGGGTCCCTGAGGGATTCCGTGATGCTCGAAATAGATTCTTACTTCGATAGTAGCGTCCAGCTGACAATGTCCTGCGCTGTAAATCATTTCGCGCTGCATGCATTAGCCTCGTATCCATTAGCACGCAACAGATTGCACGTGAAAACAGACTTCCAAAAAACGCTAACATCTCGTAAATCCTGAAATTAATTTTTCTTCCGTTCCGCCATACCTCTCGTCTAGCCCTGACAGTTATGGTGCAATCTTGGCGTTAATGATGCCCGCTAATTTAGGGCCAAAATTATCTCCACGTGCCGCTGCAGGCCCCACCCTCTTAACAGCTAATATGGAGGATCCTCTTGTATAAAATTGGTTAGAAGCGCTTTTTGAACACCATAAAATGATTATGGTCGACCAGCAGCACCTGATGATTTGCATACAAACATGCTATTTGTGCAGCATATCAGTTGGTTTTCTTGGTAAAGATTAGTGGAATCCATTCAATCCATTTATTTTATATGTGATGAATAATTCGGTCGTACGCGGTTTAAAGAATCGAAAGAGACTTTATTCTGGCGAAATTACACTCAACATGGCT
>JAQFYZ010001242.1:0-25732 GCA_034695085.1 Cylindroiulus punctatus | reverse complement strand
GGCACAGTGGTATGATGGGTATCGTTTTTCCGGCCGCCAGGGGGCGCCGCGTGACGTCATCGTTGAGTGCATGCCATTAAAATGATACCCGGGTACCAGCCTGTAATTGCGGCTATTCATTGTTCGTTTGTTTCGGCGGCTGGCATTTCCACTAAAATCACCTTTTTAATAATACCTCCTTTAAAAGCTGCTTCAATGGGGATTTGTTACGGAGCTCCTTTTGGGCGCCTGAGGAGGCCTAGGGGGCGCTCCCCCTCCCTCCTCCCCCTTCCCTCAAAGTGTGGCCCCCATGAACACATTTGGGGTGATCACAGTCTGCTGATGCACATCGTGTGCCGAATCTTCTTTTGCAATCATTGTACAAGCGATGAATCTTCTTTAATTACCATTTCCAAGTGTTTGAATCACCGTTTGCAGTCAGTTTAATGTGGTTAAATCTTCTTTTGCAATCATTTTACAAGTGAAGAATCTTCTTTTGTTATCACTTCACATGTATTTGAATCTTCAGCTACTGTCAGTCTAAATGTTCTTAAATCATCTTTAGTAATCAATTGACAAGTGTTGACTCTCCTTTTGTTATCATTTATGGGCATTAGAATCTTCGTATATAGTCAGTCCAGTGTGGTGTAATCATTTTAGATGTGTTGCATCTTCTTTAGTTAAAATTGTACAGGTGTTTGAATCTTCATTTGCAGTCACTTTAAATCTGTTAAATCTTCTTTAGCCATCATTTTACATATGTGTGTTGAACCTTCTGTTACAATTATTGCACAAGCGATGAATCTTCTTTAGTTACCATTTCATTTCACATGTATTTGAATCATCGTTTGCAGTCAGTCTAATGTGCTTAAATCTTCTTTCGCAATCATTTTACAAGTGTAGAATCTTCTTTTGTTATCATTTCACATTTCACTTTGCTGTCAGCCTAAATGTTCTTAAATCATCTTTAGTAATCAATTGACACGTGTTGACTCTCATTTTGTTATCATTTATGGGCATTAGAATCTTCGTATATAGTCAGTCTAGTGTGGTTAAATCTGTTGCAATCATTTGACATGTGTTGAATCTTCTTTAGTTATCATTGCACAGGTGTTTGAATCTTCTTTAGTTATCATTGCACAGGTGTTTGAATCTTCATTTGCAGTCACTTTACATCTGTTAAATCTTCTTTAGCCATCATTTTACATATGTGTGTTGAACTTTCTGTTACAATCATTGCACAAGCCATGAATCTTCTTTAGTTACCATTTCATTTCGCATGTGTTTGAATCATCGTTTGCAGTCAGTCTAATGTGCGTAAATCTTCTTTTGCAATCATTTTACAAGTGTAGAATATTCTTTTGTTATTACTTCACACGTAGTATTTAAATCTTCAGCTGCTGTCAGTCTAAATGTTCTTAAATCATCTTTAGTAATCCATTGACAAGGGTTGACTCCCTTTTTGTTATCATTTATGGGCATTAGAATCTTCGTATATAGTCAGTCCAGTGTGGTAAAATCTGTCGTAATCATTTTAGATGTGTTGCATCTTCTTTAGGTGTTTGAATCTTCATTTGCAGTCCCTTTACATCTGTTGAATCTTCTTTAGCCATCATTTTACATATGTGTGTTGAACCTTCTGTTGCAATCGTTGCACAAGCGATGAATCTTCTTTAGTTACCATTTCACATGTGTTTGAATCATCGTTTACAGTCAGTTTAATGTGCTTCAATCTTCTTTTGCAATCATTTTACAAGTGAAGAATCTTCTTTTGTTATCATTTCACATATATTTGAATCTTCAGCTGCTGTCAGTCTAAATGTTCTTAAATCATCTTTAGTAATCAATTGACAAGTGTTGACTCTCCTTTTGTTATCATTTATGGGCAATAGAATCTTCGTGTTGTTAACACTGTTGTAATCATTTTAGATGTGTTGCATCTCCTTTAGCTATCATTGCACAGGTGTTTGAATCTTCATTTGCAGTCATTTTACATCTGTTGAATCATCTATAGCTAACATTTTACATCCATGTACACTGTATGTGTGTTGAACCTTCTTTTGCAATCAGTCTAACATTTCCCATTGCAATCATTTGACAAGTGTCGAATTTTCATCTGTTATAATGTCACATGTTTCAATCTTCTTTTGAACTCATTTTAAATGTGTTGATCAACTTAAATCTTCTTTTTAGTCATCATTTTACACGAGTTTGAATCTTCTTTTGTTATCATATCAGTGATTTCACATGTGCTTCAATCCTCGTTTGCAGTCAGTGTAAATGTGCTTCTTCATTCACATTTATTTTCCATGTGTTGAATCTTCGTTTGCATTCACTTTACACGAATCAAGATTCAATATACGAATTCCATACATGTTATTCGAGAGATTCATATATGTCAAAATTATATGATTCAATAGCATCTGCGTCTTTCCATGTGTGACAGAATATTCTTCAATCGGTATCCATGCAGTCTTTCAACCTTTGGACATTTTTGAGTCTTGTTCTGATTCTTCCTGAATCTCCATGACTCTTCAAGAATCTACTGCCAAATTTCATTGCAGGTTCTTTCCTGGACGAAATCTTCCTTACTCCACATGAATCCGGGTGATTCTTCCTACACGATTCTTCCAACCCCTCTAAGTCGGCCAGTTCTTGGTGGATTTCAATGCGATTTTCGATTCTGGGATCAGCTGGGTACGAGGGAGAAAATCACGTGCTCTTTTACGACTTTTTCGGAGGGGCATAAAAAGATTCGGTTTCATTAGGAGACCCCCTGCTTCCCAAATTTAATTGTCCCATATCATCACCGCTAATTTTATGAGTTTAATGTTTTTTTCTGCGACCCTCATAGGGGGTACGTTTACGAGCACCCCCCTGGCGTCGCCCCCAATTCCCCTCACCCACCCAGACATGTGCCATTGGCCGTCACGGTATATGGCGTGGAAATTCAAATTATAATTTGGGCAAATTTTTTTTTTAAAAAACTCAGCACGCCAGGGCGTTTGGCTAGAATATTGTTGTGCAATCAAGACAGCAAAAAATCGATTAAGCTAACTATCGCTTAATGGCAATTATTAATTCATGCCATTGTGTTGGGATGCCAGCCCAACTTAACATTGGTAATTACTCCACTAATTGCGAATGTTAATTGAAATGTTTCCATTTCCTGTTGCTTGGTGCAAGCTGGCTGCATACGGTAATTGCTGTATGCGATAATACTAATGAGGAATACATAATTTTTTAAAATTTTAATAATTAAATAAGTTTTACTAAAAAAATTAATGAAAGAGTAGGTTATGCTCTAAAACAACAGTTTGATTTAAAGGTGAATCATTTGGTCGATTTTTAGCTTAAGTTGAGTGATTGCATGCTCATGTTTTCAATTTTGTTGTTATGAGTTCAAACCGGTACTGAGTTCAACAACAATGCATCTACAATAATGTCTAACAAAAGATTTAGAACTGAAAATGCCACCTAAATATGCCAGCTAAAATGTATAAGACACAAAAAATGTGGCCTATCAAAAAAGATAACATCCCTACTAAATTATTTTAAAAAGTAAATATCTAAAATTAGGCATTTTTCGCAACGAAAGTTTAATTTCATTTTTGTGCCTTTAATAGAAGTTTGTTATGGGCGTGTATTTTCCTAACAAAACTTTCATGAAAGGCACAAAAATTAAATTAAACTTTCGTTGTGTTTTAAACCAGAAACCTGCCTACCAAAATCTTTAAAATAAAAATATTCTACAAAACATGCATGTATTCTAGATTAACAACATGTTTACTAACTCGTTACTAACTTTTTTGCAAACTATTGTTGCTAAAACTTTCGTTGTGCTGCGCTAAGTGTCTATCGAATATATTTGAAACGAAAAGCATGCATTTTTGTGAACTGAATGTCTCTTCATGGTCAATCCCACTTCCCAGGCCTCCGAAACATTTCATTTAAAGAAAACGTAATCAAAACTTGCACTATGTCTGTCACTGTACTGTACATGTATACGGTTCGCTATATCCCAGCGTTTCCGAAACGGTGGTGCCTGGACCCTCAGGGGCCCACGACCCAATTTTAGAATTAGAAAAAAAGATATATGATATGTTGAAAATAGTAAAATATCAAAAATAAATTGGTTTTAAATTAATGCGCGAAAGCACCGCCACAACGTTGATATATTGTCTACAGTGTCTATACACTTGTAGTCTATAGTGAAGACCAGCGGCTTTTTATTTAGTTGTCCAAAAGGGTTGTGGCATATGGCCCGGGGGTCCACGACAAAACTACTTGGGAACCATCCAATAGCCGCAACCCGATTATGTCCATTAATCCGTCGTTATATCCAGTTGATCGCAATAACCGATGTCGTTATATACGATGTCTAATGTACTGAGTGGTGGCGTCACTTATAAGTTGGCGAGTTTGGGCTTGATTTCGGGCGTGATTCAGTCTATAGTCGTCTCGCCAAATGAACGAAAACTTTTCCAGCCAATCAAAGAGATTCGGCTTATCGACGTACTGTTTCAGGAGTTTCAGCGGTAAGAGGAATACAGCTGCCATGCTTGATCTTATATTGCAGGATGGACTAATCGCAAACAGGAAATTGCATCCTATCTGAACGACGCCATTTTTTCGTTCTTTTGCGGGACGACTATACAGTAGCTGCTTGGGGAAGACAGTGCAAGTGGTGTTGAGATAAAAAATGTGTGTGTGTGGATCTGGGGGCACAGTGCCTGAAAGACAAAATGGTGCCTGAACAATACAGTGAGACAGATGGATAAATATAAATATAAATATACAAGAAAAAGACAAGGACAGTGTAAAAGATAAAAAGGACAAACAGCGCAGTGGCGGATCCAGGGTGGGGTTCCAGGGGTCAGGACCCCGTTTGGCAAAATAGAAAATTTACACTAGATAGAACAAATGCAAAAAAATAAACATGTTTTGCAAATTTTTTGCAAAAAAATGCAAAAAAGTTAACTGTCTTTGCAAAATTTTTGCAAAAAAATGCAAAAAGTCAGCAAAGCAGCAAAAGCTGCCTTTTGCAAAATTTTTGCAAAACATGAACAGCTTTTGAAAAATGTTTTAAAAAAATGCAAAAAATGAGCTAGTTTTTGCAAATGTTTTTTATACATGTATATTTAGGCCCCCATATACATACATGTGCTCACTGCAGACTTGAAAAAAGGTCATGTCATCAATTACCGTTTCGATTATATAATGGTCGAATTTTGGTGACGGAAAAAAAGCTGGATCCGCCCTTGCAGCGACATAAGGTAAAAATGGAACAGAACGCCACACAGTCTTCAGTTTACCACAATCCCAACTCGGCGTCCACCTGAGAAGTGCGCAGCTTCCAGACTCCGCCCACTTCCAGGCCCCGCCCACCCCAACTGGTACCTTCTCCTCCGGTGCTCTTCCACCAGACCCATTCGAGTGGTGCGTGGTCATGGATAGCGCCGAGCCGTGCTCGCGCGACTTCTACTGGGACGCCCCCAGCGGCCGCTGCCGTCCGTGCGACGTGTGTCCGCGGGGCTGGGGCGCCATGCGGGCGTGCGGGCCCCGGCGAAACAGCGCCTGCCGCACCTGCCCCCCGGGCACCTACTCCAGCGTGCCCAGCGCGGCGCTGGGCTGCTTCCCCTGCGGCGCATGCGTCCCGCCGCTGGGGGCGCTGCGACGGTGCAGCCGGACCCAGGACGCCGTGTGTGGAGGTAAGCGGGTCGAACGCTTTTTTCAAGTGACTGAAGTGTGTTGTGGCGACTGAAGGTAGTGACTAATTACACCGATGTGACTGAAGATGCAGGGATCTGAGGCGACTGCAGGGAGATCTGAGGTGACTGCAGGGGGATCTGAGGTGACTGAAGGGAGATCTGAGGTGACTGCAGGGAAATCTGAGGGGACTGAAGGGAGATCTGAGGTGACGGCAGGGAGATCTGAGGGGACTGAAGGGAGATCTGAGGTGACTGAAGGGGGATTTGAGGTGACGGAAGATGGATCTGAAGCGACTGCAGGGAGATCTGAGGTGACTGCAGGGAGATCTGAGGTGACTGAAGGGGGATCTGAGGTGACTGAAGGGAGATCTGAGGATACTGAAGGAAGATCTGAGGTGACGGAAGATGGATCTGAATCTACTGCAGGGAGATTTGAGGTGACTGAAGGGAGATCTGAGGTGACCGAAGGGAGATCTGAGGTGACTGAAGAGTCCCCGGAAGAAGAGATGGGGTGACTGAAAGCGCGGTTGATGTGGCTGATTGCATGGGCTGAGGGTAGTGTCTGGGTGTTGGGATGACTGAAAGCAGCTTTGATAATGCAAATGCTCGAATGCTTTTTGAAGTGACAGAAGGCAATTGAGCGTGAGGTGACTGAAGAGTGTTGGGACGACTGAAGGAAGACCAGAGGTGACTTTAGGAAGGTTGGGAGAGCTAAGACAGATTTTGTAGTGACTAATTACACCGATGTGACTGAAGATGCAGGATCTGAGGTGACTAAAGGGAGATCTGAGGTGACTGAAGATGGATCTGAGGTGGCGGAAAGAAGATTTGAGAAGACCGAAGAGTAACCCGAAGGGTCCCCATCACTGAAGTAGGGATGGGGTGACTGATTGCATGGACTGAGGACAGTGTCTGGGTGTTGGGATGACTGAAAGCAGCTTTGATAATGCAAATACTCGAATGCTTTTTGAAGTGACCGAGGGCAATTAATTGAGCGTGAGGTGACTGAAGAGTGTTGAGACGACTGAAGGAAGACCAGAGGTGACTTTACTAAAGTTGGTGAGGGCAGATATTGGAGTGACTGATTACCTCGATGTGACAGAAGGGAAATCTGAGATGACTGAAGGGAGATTTGAGAGGACGGAATAGCCAGGTTTTGGAAGTGATTGAGGCTGGAGGATGATTTAAACAGACTGAAGGCGGGTGGGGTGATTGAAAACGTGCTTGAGGTGGCTGATTTCATAGGCAGAGGACAGTGTCTGGGTGTTGGGATGACTGAAAGCAGCTTTGATAAGGCAAAATGCGTTTTTGAAATGATTGAAGGATAGCTTGAGGTTAAGGTGGATTCAAAGAGACTGCAGGGGGATTTAGGTGACTGAAAATGGATCTGAGGTGCCTAATGACAGAGTTCGGACGACTGAAAACAGCTTTGATAGGACAAAAAAGACAAAGTGACTGAAGGGTAGTTAGATGTGGATTCAAAGAGACAATTAGTGAGTTCACTGAAAGTGGATATGGGGAGGTTTAAGACAGTGTTGGAGTGACTGAAGACAGAACTGAGAGGGCACAAGTCATTTTTGAAGTGACTGAACGTGTGCTTCAGTTGACTGAAAGTGGATTTGAGGTGGCTGATAGTCCTTGTGGGACAGAAAGTTTGTCTGTTGGGACTGAAAGAGTATTTTAGGTGACCGAAGACAGTGTGGAATCGACTGAAATCAGTCCAGAGTTGATGGAAAGGGATTTTGACTTGACTCACTGACAGTGACTGACAATGTTTGCTTGAGGGGACTGAAGACAGTGTTGGAATAACTGAATTATTCAGACCTCGTGACATGAGGCTGCGAGTAAAGAAGTGAGTGAAAGTGTGCTAGAGGTGACTTAAGGGAGACTTGAATTGGTGACTTGAAATGTTTAAACAATGCAAATGTTAACCCTATTCGACTTGCAAGACTGGCACCAGGTAAACCTCCGGTGGGGGCGCTTCAATTTGGAAATTAGTTCCACCGGTATTTCGCTCTCACAATGAACCTCTTTGTGTAAAGCGGGTTATCTCAAGAAAATGTTAATAAGAAAATTAATTTTTTCTACGTTTTTTGCTGGCCTTCTCATTTAGCAGGACATAAAGGACGACGTCGTAAATAAGCGGCTGTTGTTTGAATTTTTTGTTCCCCCCCAAATTCTTGCAATCCATCTAATGGTTTTTGATGAGAAGAATAATAAGCTCGCCATGGTTCGTTCCGCTCTCATTAGCCGGACTCCCTTTCATATTTCGGCTGAGAAAAATGGGCGAAATTAAGGTGGTCGACAACAATTTCCAAGAAAAAGCCTTACTAACAAAATATTGTTCGCATAGTTTGTGCAAAAAAGTGAGGGAAACTGAAATTTTAAAATCGGGGGAAAACTGAGCAATTACTTCTTAAATTCAAAAAACATTTTTTCGAAAATAAAGGGAACAACGCATTTTTAAGTCAATGAAAAATAAATTGCCAAAAAGTCAAAGAAGTGAGTTTTGAAATGTCAAAAAAGTGAATTTTGATAAAGGAAAAGTGATTTTTTGAAAGTTGGGGAAAGTAGATCAAGTTTTGGAAACAAGGGAAAAAGTTGATTTGAAAAGGAAGGAAAATGTGATTTTTGAAAGTAAGAAAAGGTGATTTATGAAATTTAAGAAATGAATTTTGAAAAGTCAAGGAAGTGAATATTGAAAAGTCAAGAAAGTGAATATTGAAAAGTCAAGAACGTGAATATAGAAAAGTCACGAAAGGACATATTGAAAAGTCAAGAAAGTAAATTTTGAAAAGTAAAGAAAAAAATTAATTTTGATGAAGGAAAGGTTATGAAAACGCCTGGGAAGTTAATTTTGCAATTAAATAAAAAGTTGACTTTGAAAATCAGGGATAAGCGAAGTTAGTAAACAAGGAAAAAAAAGTCAGGGTAATGAATTTTGAAAACTATGAGTTTAATTTTACGGAAATCCGTGAACATTTGACATTTGAAATTAAGGAAAAAGTAAAGTTTAAAGTTAAGGAGAAGTCAGGAATCAGAATTTTTCAAAGAGCAAATATGTGATTTTTAACTTTAGGGAAAGTGGGGAAAACAGGGATAAGATGAATTTTGAAACTCAGGCATAAATGAAGTTTGAAAATTAGGAAAAAGTAAATTTCTGATGACAATCTAGAAAACTGAAAAAATGAAGACTAACACGGTATCATTTGTTTAAATCTTCTTGTGTTTCAAAAACCCCAAGTAGCCTTATTTCCATAAATTGCAAGCTTTGCTAAATTTCCAAAAAGTTCATGTTGCAATTATAAAAAATATTCGCATTTGTCAACATATTACCTGAAACTTTTCATGAAAACACGACTGAATTCAGCGGAGCATTTAATACCTCATTAAAATTGCTTGGGAGGCATACGGGGTGGGGATGGGAAACAGGAAAAGGGGTCCAGCCTAATTTATTTATTCCGGATAATTAAATGTCATAATTCTGCATGCATGCGTGCATTTCGCAAAAAAAAAGTCCGCCAGCCTTCAAAAGCTGAAAAAAATAGTCTTATAAAAGTGTAAACCGGTAGCGGCTTAATAGCAAAAAAAGCCATCATGACCAGTCGTAAGAACAATGACTAGAAAACCACATAAAAAATTGGGCGATTTACGAGGTTGACCCCTAGGTCTTTCAAAAATTGCCAATGGTTTGCATTCGACAAAATTGAGTGAATCGCTCAATTTTATTTACTAAATATACAACGCAATGTGTCATGACTATGTATTTTATGGACGCCCCCTATTTCCTTGCATTGTCCACGTGTTTTTGCTGTTTTCTAATGCATCAAACCCAAGACATACAAAATTTCCCCACTGCTAATTAAATGACTTTCAATGACCTGTGTGTCGACATTTTTATGGTCGCATGGCTTTTGAATGACTTTTGTTAGTATATTTCAATTAATGAACAGTGTTTTTAAGTATTTTTACTTGAAATATCATTAATTTAAATTAAATTAAAATTCAAAATTCCTTAATTGAAATTTCAATTTACAAAAATCCTTGAAATGTCATTTATTGATCCAAATATCGGTTGAGAAAAATCCTGCAGATTCACAGCAGATTCGCAGATTAACTGAAAAATCTGCTTACAAAAATCCTTCAAAATTCGTTCACTAAAATATCGGTTCACAAAATTCCTTGACAAGTTATAGTTTTGATCGATACAAAAATCCTCCAAAATTCATTAAGGTGCATTTTTCCACTGCCTTTTTTGGATGAGACAGCACGTTAATTGCTTCGCAAAAACTACACAAATGCGATTACAAACAACCTTTTAATTACACTAGAGACGGGCTTTTTATGTTTACGGGGTCGTTACCTTATTACTTAAAATTATTTCCAGCAAAACATTGAATAGAATCCTAGTTATTACGACGCAGTAATATTCCCACCTGAACTAAAATTTCAATTAATGCACTTTCAAAGCTTTTCAGTGATCATACATCATTTTCATACATTTTTATGGCATACATGTACAGTATGTTTTTAGTTTTTCCGGACCTCTTGCTTTGCATCAGGCGAAATCCAGTGAATGTGCAGGGTGTCCATCAATGGCAACCCCAAAAATGAAATTCATGAAAAATTCCTGAATAGGGGTATCCCAGGGCACATGGCACGCAAACTTTCGAGGCGTTCATTAGTGGCGTAGGGTGTAATTTGGCCGGCGAGCAAATCACTGGTTGGGGGATGTAATTTTGACACGAAGTTTTCGAGCCTCCCTTTGACCCCAACCCCCCAACCATTACCTGCTGGCGGCTCAACTTTGGCATCTTTATGAGCATAAAAGCGTGTAATAAACACGGGCAAAAAATGCGGCATTTCTGGCTTCCATAAAGGCCTCGGGAATGGCCTCTGTGTAATTTGGGGTACCGAGAACCTCCGAAGTGGACCCTAATTCGCGGTGTGAAGCGGGGATAATTTGCGAAATAACTGCTTTTGATATGGGCGTGGCCTACAACAACATATTCGGCTGGGGCAGCGAATAAACTTTTTTTTTGAAAAATTTATAAATATTTTAAGAAGGTGAAACGTGCTGGCTATTGGGCCAAAAATATATATATTATTTAAATGGTTTTTGGAATTATTGGAAAGCACTATCACATATAATTGTTTTTAATTATCTTAAAATATGAATTACGAATGGAACACTGAATGCATTCCATTTAAAAACAAATGCTATGTTTTATTTTGTGAAATTTTTAACCAATGAACTAGTTAAAACTAAGTTTTATACCAAAATGCAAAGCTGACTTATCAATTGGTTGACACCCACCCCTGACATAATACATCATTTGGCCACCCCCACAATATGACATAATAATGAAACCTTACCCATAATTTTCAAAGAACATTTTACGTGAACATATCGTCCATAAATAGCAATATATGGAATTTTGTTAAATACGTTACATGAAATTTGGGGGAGGAAGGGGGGGGGGGGAGTAAAAGTGATACCAAAGTACATGTAAAGGCAAATTCTGAAGGTATTTCATAGACACGCACTACTGTAGAAAGTGTATTGATGATAAAGGAAAGTCGTAAGGGTGAATTAACAAAAAAACAGGTTCCAGGTGAATTTTTGAAAAAGTTCCCACCTTTATGTTTTCAACAAATTTCTGAAATATTTTTTGGAATTTGCCAAGTAAATCAAACATGGTTTCCACTATTGGTTGAAAAAGTACCAGCTCAAGCAACTGATTTTCCTTACATTACAAAAAGGCCCATTGAAAGCGCGTTGTGACTTTGGGGACAACCTGCATAAAATTTCCTGAAACAATTTCTCCTTTCCTAATCAACTTATGAAAATAATTTTTTTGCTAACATTAACAGGGACTTTTTGGCATGTGCTCCTGACAACTTATGGACATGTATATGACCTTATATTTGCTTTATGGGCGATAGATGGCAGCAACTGCCATCTGAATGGGAATATAAGAGATTTACTGTCGTTGGCAAAATAAAGAATATCTGGAAAAATTCTAAAAACGAAATATCTTTTCATTTTATATAGCGCAGGAACTTACTATCAATATAAACTTTGAATTAAAACATTTAGTTTCATTTGAAATTATCATATCTGTCCAAAACTATCAAAATTCAATTGCAAAAAATCACTTTCAACGGGCCTTAAAGCATTTTATGTAATTCTTTGACAAAAAGTTCTCGACGAGACATTCAAAGGGAAATTCCCTACATGTATCTCAACAGGTAATGGATTGTATATAATGGAATTTCTAGAAAATCACTGACGAAATTTAAACCTGTTCGAATTAAATTATGCTTCAAATGTTATCGCACCCAAAATAGTCAAACTGAGAAAAACGTTTTTTGTTTCAGCTTCCGGTGACCCAGACGCCCCCCAGCACGTGACAAATCAGCTGACAGCACATGAAGTGTCCAGCAAAGCCGGTGACCCCAACAAATACTACGACTACAGCGTCTCCCCCATCTATTGCGGCCTCCTGGTGGCGCTGGTGTTGGCTCTAGTCCTGTACGTTGTGCTCAAAAGATGGCGCTTCAACGCCTCAGGACGCCAGCGCCATCTATACACCAGTCAGCCAACGACAATGGACAAAAGGAGTGCAGGTAGATTGCTTGTAGTATAATCGCTAAAATAATGCTATGTGCATCAATTTTTGCTTATAGCCAAGGTAACTATGTGTTTCTGATAGCCCCATTCCTCGTGTGCGCCATCAAGCGGAGGATGTTGGAAACACTACTTAACGAAAGGCGGGATGACGGCAAGGACTGGAGGGGATTGGCCAAGGAACTAGGTGTGCTTTCATTTTTGAAAAACTAAATATGGAAATTATTCCGAAGCTGTGTTTTAAATATTTTCCCATGGTGCTTGTTTCGGCAATAATTTCTTGGCTGTTTTTCTCGTGCTCGAAAGCTAACGAACCGTAATTGCAAGTTAGGAACATTTAGATTCATCATCTCGAGATGAAGTGGTTCTGGACTTTTTACACAAAATCTCGTTTTTCTGCAGAAAAAAAATCTTAAAAGCGTACCCAATTAGATTTCCATAACCAATTAGGGGGACACTAAACAAAGCCCAACTATGCGTTTGCTTATTCAGGTGTTGTCAGAGCCATTAGGGAATGCAGGTGGAGGATTTCTTCAAGGAAAAACTAGGTTTTCGGATTTTTGTGAAAAACTGACTCGTTTGTGATTAAATAACCACCTCTAAACTTACAAATAGTCGAAAACGACCGGTGTTAAAATAATTTAAAAATGTGGGTGAGTTACAACAGCACCGGCATCGGTTCCATGATGGTGAAACAGTACAGAAAAACAATTTCATTTAAATAACTATCTCGAAATAGTATAGAACAAATACTAAAATTACTACAGGCTGGTCCACATTATTAGAATAGCGCAAAAAATTCAACTGTCTCAAAAACAGTTGAACGACAGGGAAATTTCACATTTTTTCATTAGTTTAAAATGAAGTTTGATACTTACATATACGTGTAATTTCTTTCTTTTGTATTTGTGATTTTTCGAAATCAAATTATCAGAAAACTGTGCACATTCTGGGGCGGAAAATTCATTACTATGGTGATATTACTTCTAAATAAATGGTTGTTACGTATTTTGGGCATTTGTGAAATTTGCCTATTCTTTAAAAATAGCACGGGTCATCAGTTTCAAACTCATGAAACAGCCAAGAAACGCCATATTAGTTAAATAATTATCTAAAAATACATGTATTTGAATGAATGTGGAAAATGGCACCAATTTCAACTAGGACTAGTGAAAAAGCAAAGAAAACTATGATTGTCATATCCGAGTCTAACATGTTGCCCTCTGACCATTTCAGGTTACAGTCCAGATAAAGTGAGGCAGCTTGAGTCGCGCTCAAGACTCAGCTTCAACTACAACTGTGCCAACCGACTGCTTAGTGACTGGATTCGCCACCATGGCGCTGCGGTCGGCCCCCTCCTCAGCGCCCTCCAACGGCTGGGCAATGCAGACGCCATCGTGGCGCTGCTGGGCAGCTGTTGTGGCGCCCAGTGCTGCGGCGCTGACAAGGCGCCAAAAACTAAAATCTGTGATACGAAAACTGCTCCGAAAAAAGGTGTGAAACTCCACCGACTCCCAGGTAGCACTCTTGTGGGCCAGCCACTGGGGGACATGGTATAGTGGCGCCACGGTGCGGTATATGTGGCGTTAATGGACATGGACGCCATTTGGACTCGTGGACGGGATGTCGTGTCAGTGCCGGAAGTGCTTACAGAGACGTGCTACATTGCCTCATTGGCCATGTGGAAAGGAAGTGATCATTCAGTGTGAATTCTGGATGGAATTTGTATAAATAAATTAAATATTTGTAAGATTTTTTTTTAAAATGGGATATTACCATAGCATGTCTTGGATCAGTGTTTCTCAGCATGTTCATAGCTTATCAAAAGTTAGTTTTTAGTACTGCAGGATGGCCCATGCAGTATATGATATGGAGTTTAGCCCACAATTCTATACAAAAAGTTTCCAATATTAATAGTTAAAAAAATCAACTATACGTGATGCATTTCTAACCTAATGCGGACAATTCTTTCAAAAAAAAAAAAAACATTGCCACAAGTAAGTACTGTATTTTTATAGTCATTTTTAAAAGAAATTTTCAGAATTATTTAATGATTACAAGGCAACTTCTGATTGTAGTGCCACCATGGCAATGCACCCAATTCAAAAATTGAAGACAGTCACACCGGCAGCCATCTTGAGGGGTTCAAAATTGGAACACCAATATTTCCTTAAGTGTTTTATGATGCCGGTAAATGTCACACATTGGAGGTAGTGTGTGTGTGTTCTACATAATTTGCTTACACTAAATTATTCTAACACTCAAACTTCCTCAAGGAACATCCCTTGTTAAAGGAAAAAACTTCCTGGAACATAAATGCAACCTAGCTGTATGAAAGGGTGTGGTCCAAAATAGGAAACAAATGGAAATTCAAAACTAACCTGCTGTTAATTTAGGAAAATCCACAAGTATCGCTAACACATGTATGGAGGCCACGCGCAGCATATTGCATCATATCGGCAAAATAAGTATTTTATAGGATTATTGGGTAAAATTTAACACTTACCTGAAATATCGACGAGTTTTCGAGTTGTTTAATTTCAAGGTCATATAACATGTTTTCCTTTCGCAGGCAGCAGGACGAAAGGTCACAAAATAGGCGGTGTAGACCAGGTCACGCCTTTCGAATGGCATACCTCGGATTTGTCCAATGGCAGAGCTGGTGCGACTCTGCGACTAGCCGGGACGATTTCAAAGTATGTCTGCTGTTCAGATAAGAGATGGCGCCTACGGAAAACAGTAAATAACCAGATCACAAGCATCAGAGAAGTGAATTCATTAAAATGTATTTACAAAAATTATATATTATGTCACAAATATACACTAGCAAGTCCTCGCTTCGAGAAATTGTAACCACTTGTTTGTGCGCGCACCGTTCGTAATCGAGCGTACCGTATCTGTCAATCATGGGTTTGCGATGGAATCAAAAGAATTGAACTTTAACAGGCTGTTAAGATTACCAACACGTAAGAATAGATGAGAAAATCCTGAATCTCCTACTAAAACAGAAGCTATCACCTCTAAGGTGATAAAATTGAGTTTCGAGGTACTTTCAGCTGGATTAGATTTAAATAAGAAGCTTTGAGGTTAAGAAAATTAAGTACACCATGTATGACAAAACCTTAAAAACTATACATGGGTACAAGGGGGTCACTGTGCTATGACACCATTGATTTTAAAATTTTTAGAACGGCCATGGCGAACTTTCTGACAGCATTGCACTTCCTCACTTGAGAAACATGGCGTCTAAGATATGGTACAGTATTGCTGTATATTGATCATCACATGAAACTTGCTTCCTAGGTAGAAAATTGCGTACTGAGGAGGTTCTATGCAATTCTAAAAACATTTTTAACTTGTCAACTGGTGTCCATAATGGTCAGCAGTTTTTCCCCAGAATCTAAAAATTAATTTCAAAAATCAAACGCGAACAACAGCATTTAAGACATTGTCAGATTGCAGCAAACAGAAACAAATAGTTGAAAGTGACCATTCCTTAAAAATGTGAATCGTAACAAATTTTTATCATCTTCCAAATTGTCTACATCAGGGGCCAGTTTCATAAAACATCTCTAAAGTGATTCGACTGAATAGTGCAAGTTAGTTGCATGATCATCTCCTTTCCCAAAAGTACTACTTAATGCCACTTTATGCTTCCTGTCCTAGTAAGTTTTGTCTAATTTTGGAGTTAATTTTTTCTTTAATTTTCTCTAGAAAATTGGAAGAAAATTTACTCGAAATTTACTAAGAGCTCTGTTCTACTTTAGACCAATCATTTTGCAGCATTTTACTTCGGGACTATACCGAAGAACATGTGACAGCGTCCGTTCAACTGGCAGTTTAGGATCCAGAATTCCCCTTTTCTAAAAACGAGCTTTTATGTAACCGGCCCAGGCCCTCACAGCTGCAGGCATGACAAAAACAATAAGTCTGAAAAAATGTTAAGCTATTGCCTCTTTGATATGTGCAAAATAACTGATGGTGCAGATGTGAAAGTAGCCAAAGAAAGGCAGTTTTCGACCAAATCTATTCATTAATAACCATTTACAAAGATTCTATAACGTCCTGATCTCACACAGGGCTTGCTTCACTGAGAAATAATCTGATTGCATTTGCATCTAGGCTACCTGCTAGTCAGCTTAGAAGAAACCACAAGGCGTTTAAGACCAACCACATCTAAGGCAACATGAAGCGAAAGAAAAGTGAAAGTCGAGTTGGAGGAACTAGGAGAAAGTTGGAGAAATATGTTTGGAAAATCATTTTTTGGAATCAACCATAGCTACTGGTCTAGATTAAATTTTTTGTTCCAATACTTCAAAAAAACGTTCAAGTTTGCTGTCATCCTGTGACAGCAAAATAATTTCTTAAAATTCATCAGTTTTTTTTACTAAATTCGTCATTTTCATCAATATGAAACTGGCGAATTTAGTACAATATAACTGATGTATAGCTGATGAATTTTAAGAAATTATTATTTTAAATAATGATGAACAAGTCGATGACATCATACATACTTGAATGTCCCTAAAAGTATGTCCCTGCAATGCAGTTTTTGAACCAGTTCAGTATTTGGAGAAGGATCAAATTTACTGAACTCCCTCATATCTGAAGTCTTTGCATATATTTTCCAATTTTGGTATGTTACCAACAAAAAAATTAACATCAGTTAATTTCTAATCATCATTAATGGGAACATCTAATCTCTTTTGAATCGGTCCAGGTTTCTCAATTACTAAAATGTAATGTTCAATGGCACAGAAAGGGTGCACAAATACAAGATTTGTGATCTTGTGGGATTTCCGAAAAAATCTGAAAACGGCAAAAACAACAAAACTCCAAGTCTGGGGGATGCAGTGGCAATTTTGGAGTGCACATTATGGGAGTCTCGCCTTTCCAAGACAGCAGCAGTAGTATAAGAGGTCAGAAGAGAAAGTTCATAATTCATGTTCATATACTGCATGCTTTGATGACCACTGGAAGTTTGCTTAAGTCCCATAAGTGATTTCAAGTTCCGCTAAATATAACAATGCAGAAATAATTCTAGTGGACAACTTTTGGAATACTCAGCTACTCAACATACCCCCAATTGTATTTCCTAGAAAAATGCCATAGTAAAAGACCTGTTATTTATAAATTAACAACATTTTGTTGCCAATTTTTTCAGTTTTCTTTAAGAAACTATGCATTTTTCTCCAAAATAGGTCATTGCACAGTAATATTTTCAACTGTTGACCTCTCGGTTCCAAACCTGGATGATTGGGGTACATACATGTAGCACCTCATTTTAGCATATGGCATTACTGTCCTTAACAATCTTCCATTTTTTTAAAAAAAAGATCTGCCTTAAAATAAAATTGAACTCCATCCCCCAAAATGAGTAAAATTGAGCTAATTCAGAACGCCACCAAAGACTTTCTTATAATACTGCTGGTTGTCGTTGCCCCATCAGTGCCATCTTCAGCTCCGGCAGCCATCGCTGTCCCCCAGGTTGGCTGACAGGCGACGCCAACCAAAAAGCAGCACTGCCACGTCCTCCTACCTACGCATTACCAGAGAAATTGAAAATCGCAATTGAAAAATAGTCCATCGCAAGTTTGCGGAAGCGCGACGTAGTCCACTGATGGCCCGATGGCCGTCATGGCATATAGTCCCTGTCTCTGCTTGCCATCAGGAAGCCGGAGTGTCCAAGAACCTTGGACCGAGGATAGTCCGGGCCCTCTGACGGTGCAAACATAATTGTCGTACAGATGCTATACAGACTGAGATAATTAGAAGACTAGGAATCAAGTCCAAGCACAGTGGCGCCATCATAACTCGGTGTCGAACATGGACATGGCCTGCACGATGTCGTCGTCCTGCAGGGTCCGGAAGTTGGGGTCCAGAAGTGTGAAGAAAGAGGAAGACAAAGTGGAGAATTAGTACAAGAATCACAATGAACGGGTTAGGTGAAAGGTAAGTATGATGAAGAAAGGGTGAAATGAAACGAATTTTTGAGATTGCCATGTATCATATTGGCCATTGATGCATCAATGCACAGAATAGTTTTTTGAGGGGGTTAGAAAAATCACATATTAATAATAATTGTTTAATTATTTAGGTTAATAAAAATGTAAATATGGACATTATGAGCTGTTTCAATGATATAAAACCAAACCAAACAAACGAGCACCTGCTTTGTAGCTTGTAATGCTTTGTTATAGCTTTTGGTTTTTCCCAAGGTAAAGATAGGATGATCTTGCTTTTATGCAAACTCTTGCTATAGCCCTTCCTGTTCCCGATGATTCATACACTAGAAAAACGATTATCCAACCGGGACCATATTTGTGCTAATATTTGTGGTGATTTAGGGGTGGAATAAGTGCCATTTCTAGCCATTTTTATAGTCCCTGAGAGAATGTTAGTTAACCGGGATTCTATTGCACTTTGTTTGCATGATGAACTGAAGCATAGTCTTTTTATCCAGGGACTTTGAGGGTAAATCAGGAATGACAAAATATGAAGGAAGCCTTGGCACAATTTGAAAACAATCATTGAAACAGCCTGTGAACAACATCAATGTTTTTGGCCAAGACAGTCTCAAAACAACACCACTTGGCCAATAGACTCAGCACATGATCTGAATGAAGAACAGAAGCATGAAAGGAAGAAATATACATAGCATTAGCATGAACAAACTGGATTAAGAAATACCAACATACTAACCAAAGATACAACAAATGCAGAGAAAAACACCAAGGCACAACACAACACTTGTAAGATACGACCAGAATGTCAAAGTGTGCAAAAGAAGATTCGACGTGCAGAAGGCCAATGGTTGAAAATCCAATCGTCAGGAAATGTTAGAAATGGATGGACAGTGATTATAATGACAGAAATAGCAAAGATGTCAAAATGTGCTTGAAAGTGACAGTCAAGTGTTTGCAATGGGTAAGGATAGCAAGCAGTCCGTAAGGGATCTATCTGTTGGTTGTTTCAAAATAAGACCTTGGATACCATGAACTTTCCAGGGGCATAGGAATGCAGAAGTGACGCCTTTCGACCCCTGTTTGATGTTGGGGGCTAGCAGAACACCAACTTAGGCTATCTTTTTGAAATAAATAAAATTCTGGGGTTATCAGAAAAAAATACAAATAAGATTATCTACCATCTTTATAACTTCTACATACCAATGCAAGTCATGCTCATGGTACCAATGCCCATGTTCTTTCACACCTGTTCCATCTCAGTCGAACTTTTTACTAATTTTATATAGAGGCTCTCAGCTCATCATCCTTTTGGTACAAATCTAAGTGGATATTCCACCAAACATGTCCAGCTCCGAATGCATACAAAATATGTACATCACTTGTATAGACAGGAATGAAACTTGTTCTAACTATTACAAGTTAACCTTTTCTATGCTTTTTAATGTCGTCTAATGCTGTCTATGCTGGATAGTGTTATGCTGTCTAATAGTGCCTATGCTGGAGCAGGACAGCAGGGCATATTCCGAAGTACAGCAATCCAAGATCACCTCTACTTTGATCTGTTCGCCAAGATCCAAAGTTCAGAAGTTCAGAGAACCCTAAAGGGAATTATCCAAATTCTAACATTTTCTCCAACTTCTTACAAACAGCAAAAGTTTTCATCTTCCAAAAAATACCAGTAAAAGGAAAATTTGGCACAAAACTGGATCCGCCATCCTCGTGTTCGGTGCTGATGACACTTCCGGCAAATCCGATTTTTGGCACCATCACCCACCAAGACCCAACGGGAAGATCTAGGGATTGGATAATATGCAGTCTGCTGACATCATCTTCAAATGCCCGCCCAATCAATCAGTCATTTAGGATATAGCACATTGGCGCCATTGTCAGGCGCCAGGCCCATGGGGACTCATCTTCAACAAGCTAGCCTACAGCGCCATAAATTATTCATTAGCCTAGCTGGTTAATTCGATTCCTGTGTTGGGAAAACGCCATCGAAGGCTCAGATTGGATCCAGGCTGCTTAGTCCAGATCAATACCAAGACCCTGATGCAAGACTGGCACAAGGGAGAACCAGTCACAGTACCTCACGCTATAGGAGTTTAATTAATCGTGTGATTTCCATTATGGGATCATCTGGTTAACTATTTACTTGGCCAAACTGACTGCAAACTGATCCATCAAACTTACCATCAGTTTGCACTGAGTCTTAAAATCATTGCTCAATAATGTTTATTTGCAAGATGGTCCATGATTGGTAAAAGTAACGGAAACAGGCATGTGTCGGAAAAGAGTGAAGTGAAGAAAAGCTTAGAGGGGTCGGTTTGCAAGCACGTGGGTGAAGAAAGTGCCAGGTTGTAAATCGGGGGTCAAAGGTGACGTGCTAGACTCGAGTGACTTACACGTTGGGGGTCAACAAGTGTCGAACAGTCTGTCATAAGTCGCTCAGGGAAAGCATGTTGTGGCAAGCGATTTCGTCCTGTTATTTACACAGAAGCAAATGAGCGGCATAGAGACTTAAGTGCCTCTTGACATCGCGTAACATCTTTGGTAATAATTGGTAAATCAAAAAAAATCTCAGCACATAATGTACCTAGCAGGACAGGACCCTTCCCTGTACCAAAGGCGGATAGAGCGAGCATGTCACTATCCTCTTTGAAGCAAAAAAGTGCTGCCATGTTGTTTTGTTTTCCTCCACAAAACATGGCCGCATCCAATGAATTTTTGCATTGTTTATCTATTTTTAAAAACCGGAGACAAGGAAATTCTGTAAAGCTTAATTTTTCAAAATTTATCACCATTTCAATAAACAAATGGTTCTTGGCAGAGGTTACAACTTAGAAAAAACAAGTGATGCCCTAGTTGTTGTAGTAGTAGTATGCCTATGAAACCATTCTAAATGGTAAAAAAAGTTTTAAGTTATAAATTTATTTAAGGAAGAGTGGCCTGACATTGTCCTGTTTAGGTGCCAATTTAGGTGCATTATAATAAATTGTCGTATTTTTCTTGAAAATTTGACATCATTTCATACAGCAGATTGACATTACATGTTATGGACATTATGGCATCACATATCAAATTTTTAAACCAAAATATGTCAAATGGGATTCAAAACATGACTTCATCAAGTCGATTTGTGCTACCTGGGTATGACACTTGGTCAGGACACTTGTCAACTTAGGGTGACCTTATTGGAATCAGTTATGTTTTTTGGAGGGAAACAAAGAAACATGGCAGCGTTCTTCAAAGAGCTAATTGTATAATTGCAGAATGCTCACTTCCCCCTAGGTTATTTTTGGTAGTTTCTGTCCAAAAAATTAGAATACTGTATAAAAGTAAAAATGACTTGTTTCATTTTGGTGGTTAGTTTTTCCAAATTGTGATAAATGTTGATGTTTTTCGTGTCACTATAGCGTTAGTGAGCTATGCTCGATGTTTTGTTATGAAGTACATAGTTAACAACATTTGGTTAACATCAACGGTATATCTAGCATGCTAACACACCAGTCACACTTGCAACACATTCCCACATTTGCTATTTTATGCAAGCGCTTTACGTACAACGAAGACCCTTAACATTTGTGTTCTTTCTTAGTTTTCATAAAACATTGAGATTCTTTGAAAAATCAGCAAATGAATGAAACTTACCTTCGAAAGAGAATCCATGAATTCGTCCAAGGTGACTACACCGTCTTTGTTTAAGTCTAGTCTCTGGAAGGATTGAGAAACTCCAATTAGATTACACAAGATTTTGAAAGATATATTTCGGTTCATTGTTACTTGAACATGTTATAATGACAAATCCGTATGCCAATGCTTAAAATATTGTTCAGTGGTTATGAACATGAGGTGAACACAAATTTTAATGGAAAAACTTCGAATTTAGATTAGTTCTTCTCAAATTTACAATTTCATTATTGATCACTACCACAGAATTGCTTACTTCAATTGAGAGCTAGAGTTAATAAAAATTTTACCGAGACGTAAAAATCCTCTAAATTTTTCTTTGTCTGGTTCTTACTATCAACAGAAAAAAAGCAAAGGTTTCCAAATTCTTGTCAGAGAATGTATTTTTGAGATCTGGCTTTTGTTTGACAGATTAAGTCAATGGTGAAAATGGGGAATTCCCTGAATAAAACCACTAAGGACTTGGTGGCATCCAATTCATGCTGGGCTGACAATGTATCAATTATTGACTTAGTGTCAAGAGATGTTAAATTTCCCTGACTACTAAAATGAATCAATCTTCCCTGACTTTTCCAGGGCTTTCCAACTTCCCTGACCTTCCCAGATATGGGGAACCCTGCAACAGGGCCTCACACACCTAATGCAACAGCCGCCGGACAATTTCCAGCCACAATTTCACTGCATGCACTTCAAGAAAGTTAGGAAATTGACAATTGACACACACTGGATATTTACCTCAAAAACTCTCTCCACGTGCTCCCGGGTGGTGGATTCGTCGGGCACTGGGTCTGTACACTTGCCCATCAGCTCGTAAATGGAATTCACTATGCTGTGCATTTCGTCTTTGGTGATGAAGCCGTCGCCATTGATATCATACAAGTGGAAGGCCCACTGCAGCTTCTCGTTCAGAGAGCCTCGAGAAAGGACCGAAAGTCCCACCACGAAATCCTAGGCAGAAAGAGCTGGTGAGGCACATACCCCTTTATGGTTGACCCCTGTGACCCCGGTGCAAACTCACCTCAAAACTGAGTGATCCGCTCTGGTCGTGGTCGAACGACTTGAAGACGTAGTGTGCATACTGACTGGAATCTGCCATAAAAAAATGCAGACATCATTCTGCTGTTTGCGCAATAAATAGATGGAAGGTAATATTGGATGCATGCTTGGCCCTCAGACGGGATTGCAGGTTTAATTAAGTTCTTGGATAAAAGGAGGCTTTGTTTGTGGCAAACGTTTACTCAGTTTGCAATCACTGAGACACTGAGCAGCTCGCCTGTTCTTGACATAGCAATTTAGGCTGTGCCCAGAGTCATGCTAAAATTGGGGCCTAAACCGTGATTTGCAATGCAATAAATTTCGTTTTCTGCCCTTCCGGCTGTTGCACAGAACTTGCTCGGCACCGCCAAAGACACTATTGAAAAGTGGGCTTCTGCTAACAGCTCAAAGGCTTGCAGTGATTACACGGCAGTTGGGCAGCCAAGGAAATTACATTTTTAGGTTGTTGACACAAGAAAAGAAACAGGATGCAAGACCAGAAGTAAAACAAGGACATAGGATACAAGAAAAGAAACAAGAAACAAAACAAATGATACCAGAAACAAACAAATGATACCAGAAACAAACAAAGGATATCAGAAAAGAACAAAGGATATCAGAATAGAACAAAATATACAAGAAAAAACGAGCAGAACAAAGGATTCAAGAAAAGAAACAAACATGCAAGAATGAATGCAAGAAATGAACATGGGATACAAGAAAAGCAAGACATGAACATAGGATGCAAGAACAGAGACAAGAAAAGAACAAATGATACTAGAAAAAACAAAGGATATCAAAAAAGAACAAAATATACAAGAAAAACGAGCAGAACAAAGGATTCAAGAAAAGAAACAAGATACAAAACCAGACGCAAAAAATGAACATGGTATACAAGAAAAGCAAGACATGAACATAGGATGCAAGAACAGAAACAAGAAAAGAACAAATGATACTAAAAAAACAAAGGATATCAGAAAAGAACAAAATATACAAGAAAAAAAACAAGAGCAGAACAAAGGATTCAAGAAATGAAACAAGAAAAGCACAAAGGATAAATGCCCTGCTCTGTCACTGAAATATTGGAATGTGAGCTTCTAATAGTAGTTCCTAGACTTGCACTGATTGCCTGTCGGTTGGGCAGCAAAGGATTACATTTAGGTTGTCAAATATAAGGCATAAAAGAAAATAAACAAAATGAAAACTCCAACAGCTAGGCCAGGTGTCATTATTGATTACTGGTCAAGTAGAGTTGATTGGTTGAATTATATGTACAGTGTACATATATTTTGTGCACAAAGTGGCAGGGCATGCGGTACATGTAAACATTCTTGAAATCATAAGATTTATATTTAATGAGAAAACTTAAATTTCCTTGTTTTAAGCATGTTTAATCTGACTGAAAGTAAGTTAAAATTTGAATTCCCAAAATTAAACAGTGATACTTACCACCCTGAGGAAAGAACTGTGCGTAAATCCCTTTAAACGTATCTTCGCTAACAATGCCACTCGGGCATTCCTGCATTAAAAAAAATCTCAAAGTTAGATCTTTAAGTCCCCTCGGCCATTAATCAACGATTAAAATATCCGAACCAATAAGAAATTAGTAAGAAAAGCTTGAAAAGATCTATAGTCGTCCCGGCAAAAGAACGAAAAAATGGCGTCGTTCAGACCAATAGAATGCAATTTCCTGTTTGCGATTAGTCCATCCTGTAATATAATATCGAGAATGGCAGCCATTTTCCTCTTACCGCTGAAACTCCTGAAACAGTACGTCGATAAGCCCAATCTCTTTGATTGGCTGGAAAAATTTTCGTTCTTTTGGCGAGACGACTATAGCAGATCAAAAAAGATCAGATTGCACTACCTGCTTAAACCCCCGATACATTAGCTGCAACTCCTTTCTTGTAAATTTCGTTAAACGGCAAAGGGCATCCAATCCATCCGGCTTGTAGCGCACAACGTGCATTTCCATATCATCCGATTCATGGTCTGAGAAAAAAAAATTAAAGAAATTAAATAAATGCTTACTTTAGTGTGTGTGGTGGGGTGGAAGGGAGCAATGTCACCCAGTTTCGCAAGAACCGGAAGTGCGACCACTTAGTGTCGAATTATGGTCGACTTCCTGATGGTCTGTTCTGGGTCGCGACAACTATGCGCGTTACGAAACACAAATTTTGAGACTAAAATTCTCATGGGAGTAAAATGATTGCAAAAGGGTAAGCCAATATTGCAATCGCTATGGAATCACGTTTTCATGAGGGCCTAAAGGTGATGCCCTGAGAAAATATTGTTTGCCATCTTGCACCCTTGAATCTGAAGAGGGGGGCAAACACTGCTTGCACTAAATGGCCAGCCCTACTTTAGGGCAGCAATTGAATTTGGGATTTTGAGAATTTTCTGAAAATTAAAACGTTTTCTGAAATTCTTAAAAGTTCAATTCAACCCACTCCCTGCAATATGAAAATTTTATAGTTTTTAAGGGTTTAAAATGAGGGTTGGTACTTAGATATATGTATAATTTTTTTTTTTGCATCAACTTTTTTGCGACACCTCTAAACGGCCACCGGCCATTTTATATGACGTCACAATTTTGCATCAAATAAGATAAATAAGCATATGACTTTAGGCGATGATCGACTTTCTCCTCTCTTTTCTTTATATTCCAAATGATGCAAAACCGTGACGTCGTCAACATGTCAGACTACCATTTCAAAACTCCG